>JAQQAE010005806.1:0-17262 GCA_029823295.1 Pseudamia nigra
AATACAGTATTTGGATAGTTATTTAGAGATTTAAGGGGTATTTAGGGGGTATTAAAGGGTTAATTTCGGTTTACGCAGAAATTCGGGTTACATCGCGACCGTAGGAACGGAACTCGTCCGTAACCCGAGAACTGCCTGTATTACTGACAATTTAAAATATAGACATTAGTGGTAACAACCATACTTGCCATCAGCTTAACACCGAACATGTTGGTACCGTCACTTTACCCAGTGAGGCGAGCCACGAGCTCCCGCTTCTGGCGTCAAGTGCGCGGCCGCCCGGCTAATTTCTTGAAGCACGTTCCCTGAACAAATGTGACCTGTTCTGCAGAGCGACTAATACACGTTTTTTTTTCTTCTTCATTATGCGTTTTTTGGCTTGTGCAACTAACATTCCGGAGCAACATGTCACCCAGAAAATACGGTAATTATGCTATCAAATAATTTATATTTTGACCTCTACCTCAAGTCCAAGGTCACCCATTTTCCAAACCTGACTGAGATCTTGACCTCACACACACTTCATGCACGTTTTAGGACCTTTTGCCTCTCCATTCAGGAGTTATCACTTTAAGAAACTAAAGTTTTGACACCTGCCAGCAGGGTGACGACAATATACCTTCAGCAACGAGGATGAGGGGTAAAAACTGAACAAAATAACCAGGCAGATGATCAATGCATGTGATGCATTGATGCATGCAACCTTATGAACATTTTTTTTTTTTTTTTAATGTAATCTTGATTTATATAGGTGATCTCATTGAGACCCAATGTCTCATTTATAAGAGAGACCTGTTTCATGACATGGTGACCTTGACCTGAAGCTGAAATTTGAACTTGACTGCGATATTTAATTTTAACATCTGGACTTTATGTGCTGAAGAGGATTCTTGACGTTCCTATCAGAACTGATACGACACAATGCATCCAGCGACCACCACTCCACATTGACACACACACCCCAACTCTCTGACACTTTGCTTTGTTAATGTGTCGCAACATGTTTGCTAACTGTGCATATAAGTTTTTTTTTTCTATGTGACCAAAATTTTTTTTCTTAAGGACCCTTATCCCCAACTCTCTGACACTTTGCTTTGTTAATGTGTAGCAACATGTTTGCTAACTGTGCATATAAGTTTTTTTTTCTATGTGACCATAATTTTGTTACCTAAGGAGCCTTATTCTGGAAACTGTGTCTTTTTTACTTTCTTTCCTATTGTATTCTCCCCCTCTTTTCCCCCAACTGCAAGGAGCTGTGCTCTTCATGTGCTGCAACTCCCTCCCTCTTAGTGGGAGAAAATGAATTGCCCCCTTGGGGATAAATAAAGTATGATTGATTGATTGACTGATTAATAGATACACCTATGGTATTTATTTGGCTAGCCTGTGTGACTGCCTTCTGGAGTTACGTACCACATTCATAAGCTAGATGTTGCTGCCTGCCCACGTCACAACAATAACCTATCAGCCTCTCAGCTGAGCGGATTTGGCCTAAACCAGCACAGTTATTGTTTTTAAGGGAACAATAAAATGTGAGCTTCATATAAAACTTGGATTACCTCTTGAAGGAGACACAGGCAGACGTCATGAAGCCTGCTCTGTAGTGTGTCTCTGTGATAATGAGCCAGACTACGCAGGAACGTCATACCCTCAATCTTCTTCTCCCTGTATTAAAGCAAAGATGCACATCTGTCACTGTTTACTTCAAGATGTAATAAGTGACCTGGAAAGAGTGTGTCAAAAAACGTGTGTTCCTCACCAGTTGTCTGTGCTCAGAAGGTTAAAGCTCTGCGTCAGTGCCAGTTCAGGTTTTGAAAACGGACACAGCTGAGCGAGATTCTTCTTGTGGCCCACAGAACTGGGGGACAGCTCATCTAATTGCCATCAACACAAAGACACACAGATTGAGCGTCATGTTACATCTCTATCAGTCTCAAAGCGAGCAGTGTGTATGGGCGGTGGTGCACTAACAGCAGGTTGTCAAAACAAAGCATTGTGTCATATAATCAAAAGCAAATGCGGCATTCACCCACACTCTGGTGGCTTTGAGAGTCTAATTAATGTTCCAATATTTTTTATCAACAAAGACTTGTTAAAGCAGTGGTTCATCTATTTATAATGTGTTGGAACTCTGCAACGTTACCAACCTGTGACCACACCAGCTGAAGGAAAACATGGAATGACATATGGGTAATAAACCTACAGTAACACAGACATACTCTAGTAAATCCTGTGTTTCTGATCCACTGACCTGAGCTGTGGGACAGCGAGGGCTGGGTCCTGCTGAGGCTGGGCGCCCTCCGAAGACGGGACATATTTTTGGGGTTTGGGGGCACTGTGGGGGGACTTGGCTGATGTGGAGGAGTGAAGCACTTGGCAGGGCTTTGGGGTCCTGGTGGGCTCACGGGACTGGTGGGGCTGACGTATGACTCATCAGAGAGCAAGTCTGCTTTGGTGGAGTTCAGGGTGCTGCCGTTCATTTGCAGATCTGAAAGAGGGTTTAGATCAGCTTTAAGGCTCTGGCAGAATCCTTACAGCACAATTTAAATTTAAAGTCTTTTTCACAATATAGTACATACATGAAAATCTGAAAGTCAAAAAGGTTCAATAATTACCTATGATGTGTATGTGACAAGTCATATAAGCTACCAGTCAAATGTTTGAACACATCTTTTCCTTTTTTCTTTATTTTTATTTTCAACGTTGTACATTTTACTGAAGATGTCCAACCTATATTTGTGGAATTGTGTACTAAACAAAAAAGTTTTATACAACCCAGAACATGTTTTATATTTTAGATTGTCCAAAGTAGCCGCATCAGATTCACAAAGTAGGCACCTGAAATGGTTTTCAAATCCCAGGTGTGCCTTGTCAAGAGTTAATTCATGTCAGTTCTTTCCTTCTTAATGTGCTTTAGACCAGTAGTTCTCAACTGGTCTGGCTTTGGGACTCACTGTCACCCCTTAATGACAAGCCATGACCCAAAGTCAAGGAAAATGTTCAACTTCTCACATTTATTGCATGAAAAGATCATGCAGTTTGAGCCTGAGATAATAGAATAGAATATCACAGAATGCCAGTACAAAAAAACAAGTTTTACAATAAACCAAAACAACCAGCAAGTGGTGATGCTTGAGAGGGAAATATTTCCTTTTACTCACAATTACGTGCATTTTAATTAAACCAAAATTCTTCACTTCAGTAACTTCAGCCTTTTTTTTAACAGACTCAACAGTGCTTTCATGCACAAACATGAAATAAAAAAGTCCAACTACTGAGAACTACATAATTGCATATGTTCCTCCACAGAGTGTCTTCAGTTTTAATGTATAATGTTGAAAATGATTTAAAAAAAAGAAAAGAAAAACCACTGAAGGAAAATATGTGTCTAAACCTTTGAAGGAAACAGACAGCTTCTGAGGTCACAAAGTTAAAGCTCTGTGAATGTTATTAGTGACTATCAAGCTCATGAAAGGTTATGACTCTATGTAGGTGGACTATACAAATGAACTGTCAGTGTCTTTAAAGGGGGCTCCTACCATAAACATTGCAACCAAATCTGAGTGTGCATCTTTATCTGAGGAATTAATACCACATGTTTGGATTAAAACACAGTCAGTTATTTGGATGCAGAGAGGCCTGCCACACATCAGAGTAAATGGTTGAAATAAAAAAGTACACCTATAAAATCTCAACCTATGTTTCAGAAGCTTCCTCTTACCTTTAAAGAGTCTGTTTTCCTCTGTGGGTGAATCCGACAATAACTGCTGAACCCGGTGGCGATTCTTCTCTCGTATACTGTTTCCTTGGCTGTGTCCCTCTGGCTGATCCAGATGGCGCAGCCTCATCTTATCCCTGCTAAACCTCGCATTCTTCACCCTCTCCTACAAAGGCATTAGCAAAAGACATTATGTGGTATTTCTGTACAGTATATGTTGTATGCTTTTTTTAAACATTGTATCGGATACTACGATTTATGGTAAAGTGTGACTAACCTTAACCCCATCAGGACGTGGGCTGTCATCGCTGTCTACATGAGAGCCAGACGGAGGGCTGCTGTAGATGCCTGTTGAGGGATCACTGGGGGACACTGCCACCAAATCACCCTCCTCAGGTGACAAGGAAGCCCTGTGATGACTGGAGGACACTGCAGTGCCAAACACGCCTAGAGAGCATGAGAGAGAATTTGACAGGAGTTTTATTGGTATCGGTGCAGACTACACAGGACTTCAGGAAACATTAGATTTGCCTTTCACTCTGTTGACCGTGAACGCAACAGATAAGAGCCACTGGGAGTCTCACACACACCAAACTGACCTCTTCCGATCACTCCTTCCAGCATGTCTGTAGCTGGTGAGTTTATGCTACTGTGACTCTGAGATCCTGCACATAAAATAAAAATAAGATAATCACTTTGAGCACAAAATGTATTTCTACCAGGTCAATCCAGGAAAAGATGGTCTGTTTACAGGGTGTTATCAGACACTTAATTTTAATGCTTTTTAAGACCTTTTAGAGATATTTTAAACATAGTTTTGCACAAATCCTCCTTTACATAACCTGCAGGGAACTATAAAGTAAGTCCAGTTAAACCATAATATGTCATTTTGTACTGTAAATTAATCCACCTACAACATTTTGCATGTGTTTTGCTCTTTATGTGGGAAAGATAACATGTATAAAAATTGACAGAATTAAAATAAGTAACAATATAATCAGCATATTAACAAAAGCAACAAAAATAAACAAAAAAAGAGTATAATAAGTCAAAGAATGAACCATGAAGTCCAAAATAATCCACAAATTGACCAAAAATGAATACTAATATTTCACAAAATGAAAACACAAAAAAAAAGAAGTGAGGAAAACATTGAACAAAATGTTTTCAAAAATAAAAAACCATACATATGTATATAATTAACAGACTAATTCAATTTAAGCCATTAAGTTATTATAAAACTGACATTTCAGGACTTTTTAAGGACACCTTGGTTTAACATTGTGCCTTGTACCTTTGGCGGGTTTCAGACCTCTGACTGGTTTAACCATCGGAGGGGAGGTTCCTCTCATACAGTTCTCTTCTTCAGTTTTCATTGATCCATTTGAGTATACGAGAGAGTGGCCAGTGACACCCACCTCAGATACCAGCTCATTTCTCTGAAATAACCCTTGAGAAAGACAAAAAACATTGCACAAAGTGAATAAATGCAGGGACAAGTGATGCTGTGGCCAAAACTATGTCATTTCTTTTATACCCTGCAGACTGCTGAAGTCCATGGACACAGAAGATTTCAGTCTTGCAGAAGGCACCAGTGCCATGCGAGGTTTCATTCCAGAGTTTTTAGGACTGTTCATAGGTAGGACAGGTGAGAAATTTCAGTTTAATGAAGTACTGTTGAGGTATTACTAATTAAGACATTCATTAACATTCTCTCACATGTAATCACTATATATGGACCCATTACCTGGTTTTGATGCCATTCAAGCTGTAGTTTGTGGCTGAACACAGACTGGAAAGACCACTCTCACTGGCTGAGCTTGTGAGCATTGGAGGAGTGTGTGATTGTGAATCCAGACCCAGGTCTAACCTCATAGCTGAGTCAGGGCTGTCTGGGTCTGAACTGCTAAGGTTCACTTTTGCCCTCTTCTTTGCTGCACTGTTGCGCACTGAGCGCAGTGAGTTCAGCATCTGTAAGCAAGACACACAGTAGAACATATAGTATGAGCATGTAAAGAAAGATTACTAAGAGGTCCAAATGTCTGCATCCTAATACACTAGAAGAACTGACATGTCTTTGGTCACACAGTACCTAAATATTGAATGCTTTTTAAGAATGATTTGAGGGACATTTCCATTCAGCTATTTTTATCATTTAAATTTCAAGAAGTATGAATGCAATTGCCAATAACATCAGAAAGTATGAAAATATCTCCAAATGATTCTTACTCTCGACTTTGTAAACAGATTCGTAAATACATCATCTAACTGTAACTGTAATTAGATGAGTGCCCCCATGGGGGGATGAATGAAGACACGGTCTTTGAATGAATACAAGAAACAAATGTGAACAGCATATTGGAAGGCCAACAGCAAAGTAATGCCACCACATATGAAGAACTGTAGAAACAAATAGACAAAGACAAACCATGGTAAATTCTTAAAGAGTTTGAAACAACACTATATGAGAGTATCAGTTGCCTTCCACAGATTCAGGGTATGACTTCCAAGTTTATTTAGAAAATGAATAAAATTGGGGTTCCATGAGCTCTTAGCTATAAATGGTAGATTAAAATGCACTACTGGGGTGCCTTGGTGGCTCTCCTGGTAGATTGCAACCACATGGCTCAGGCATAAACACAGTGGCCCAGGCTCAAATCCAACCTATGGCCCTTTACTGCATGTCACCCCCCCACTCTCTCCCATCCCTCCTGTCTCTCTACTGTCTCTATCAATAAAAACAAAAAACCCAAATCTTTAAAAAATGAACTACAACAAACATGTACAGCTTGTCACAATCAAACCCCTAATATTTGCATAATAGCAGTGGATGGACCTGTGCAAAAATAACATGTTCAGAAAATGAAATTGCCAGTTTCCTGTACATTTGGATGGAAATCTGACTACAGTTGGATGGTACAGGTTGGACTGTGTAATGTCCCATAATTTAACATTAAGATAAGCTTTCCAAACCTCCTGCATGTCCAGAGGATCGTCCTCTGGAAGACTCTGCACTGTGTTGCTGTTTACAGGATCCACATGAAGGTCCCGTTCTAGTTGGTGGTTTCGAGGGCTGCATGGTGCATTAGACTTCTGACCGTCAACAGGCTGGTTCTGCTCTGTTGGAGGGATGACTGGTGAGACAGACAGGGTTGTCCTTGTGCTGCCTAGAGCCCGGCGAAACGATAAAGTGGAAGAAGAACTGATGAGGGAGGCACGTAGAGGCCTGGGTGAGCACCTGCTAGAGAGATCTTCTGGAGGAGACAGACAAAAGATGAGACAAAATAGAAGGGGTAGATCATAGCTATTAACTAACAGTAGGTCATGTCTGTTTATTACCTTACCCTTTGTGGTGCTTGTTGTGTCTCTCCAGGGGGTGGTGTCTTGTTGGTGAGAGCTGCTGTCTCTTTTGTTCGGCCAAGTGTTGGACATAGAGAGAGAGGAGTCAACATGGTGGCGTGACAATTTCGGAGTGGGCATACCTCCTGGGAGTGTGGCCAGTGGGTACGAGGGCAGGAGGAAGGCGCCGGGTGAGGTGGGGTTAGCGGGGAGGGAAAAGGTGCGTTCAACACTGGGGTTCCTAGACAGCCTGCGTCCCTTGGGTGCTGCTGTGAGACAGGGTAGTCACATGTCAACGCTGTAGTCAGGATTCATAGTTGTCTGTCATTGTCCAGACAGGATCTGAACATGGGAAGGATGGAGCATTTGAAAGAGACAAAGATGCATTGTGAGGATTGGACACCTTACCAGAATCTGGATCAGAGAAGCTGATCTTAAAAATATCTTGGTCTAAATTAAGGCTTCCACTCCTTCTCAGGCGTGCAGGGGAATCCTTTCTCCTGGAGGACTGGGGCTTCTGAGGCTCTGCAGAACCTACATAGAACATATGTGTTTAATATTTTTATTAACAGTTCAGTTTGCTTGGTTGTACATGTGCGGCAGTAACTTCCATACACCCATTTTTCACCAAATGTGACTTACAATAAACATTCAATGTGTGATTTTGTAAAGGCATGTAAAACTCACAATCAAATACATCAGCCAATGATGCTGTAATTTTGACAAAGATATTTTTCCTACGATAACTGGATATAACAAAAACAAGTCTTGTCAGAGTGATGATAAAAGAAAGATTTGACTACTATTTGTTTTACTGATACTGTTGATAAACATTTCAGCTTGAACAGACTGAGTCCGGCATGAGCTACATATACAGACATGAGGTTATGAAAAGTAGGTCAAAATTAGTTGCGTGTAGTAGTTACTTAGTAGTAATAATGTCAAAATCACATATGACATGGAGGAGTATCTTAGAGTAGTGAAGCGAGTCTGACCACTATGTGAGTGGTGCAAACCAATATCCAACACTTCTAGCAGTAAATTTAAAATAACATCTTTACACCAGGGCTACACAATTTAGTAAAAAAACCACCTGCAATATTTTGAGTCTACTTCTTTGATCATCAAAAAATACACTTATGACTCATATACACATTTAAAAACTAATTTAAAGTAGAATAAAACACAAAGGTTTTAAGAAATACTAGAACTTCAAATAAAAAGCAACTTTCGTTGCATATTTTATACAGGATCTATTACTAAATAATAGTGGTGCTGTTGTTTTTTTCCCCATTTCTGCACAGATCACTGTAAAACCACCTCAATCTGGACTTTTAAATTGTAATTGTATACTTCTTTTGTGATTATTTAATTATTCGGGCTGACATTGCCACTTCAATTGTGGTACAATTCATTTTTCAATGAATAATATTACTACACATTTGCTGCATTGAAGCCAGAAATAAATGACCTTCTGCTCACAATTTACCATATTTTTTTGCCTGTGGCTTAAAGAAGACACAATGTATCCTCTTTTCACTAGTTACTAAAAGGGTCCAGTCGATGATGTTGGGAATGTAGCTCTTAGCTCATGATTTGCTGCGATCTGTGGTAGATGTTTGGACAGGTGACTTACCAGTAAACACAGCTTACAACCTAACAGGTGCATAAGCTCATGTACTCATGCATGGAGATGAAAACAGTCACAGCCGTAGTTAGCAACTATCTCTTATCTAACCACAGGATGACTGTCTCCATTTCAGATTCCGTCAACATCTGGTACAGACATAATAGCTTGACAACTGTGAAGTTGTAGGCCATGTTGACTTGCAGATTGCTTGTTTAGTCATTTATATTAGTTCGCTATGAACAAAAGGCAGCTAGATAGTTTGCCAGCATCGTAGACTGGACCTTTAATTCTTGAACGTCCCTACAATACCAGTACTGTATATCAAATTTCAGCTCAAATACCCCCAAACTCCTTCATTCTATCATGTGAATATACTCCCTATTTTCAGTGTTTCATGCTTTACATGCAAACACATGAGTTCCTGCTGACCACACCCAATTCCTCTCTGTGCCATGGATTCCATGTAGACTCCCTGGCACACTGTCCCAGGATATCAGGATGATTTTGCTCTGGTGATTCCTGGAGGACTGACTGAAGATGATGGTTGAATACTTGTGACATAAATATCCAGAAATCTAAATGATTTGTTTTTGGTCTCATTATTTGAAAAAAATGGTTGTCTGTTTCTCCTTCCTGTGAGACTTTTGATACTTTACCATATTTTAGAGTTTGCAGATCTGTATACAGTCAGAAAAGACAGGAAACATAATTTTTCACAATGTCTTCTTTAATACTGCTCTGACCAGATTTAGGCCGGTCCACCTCCCTGTACATCCTAGTATAGTAAGGTACAAAGAAAGCCACAGTTTTTTGCGACTAAATGACATCTCAGTTGACAATTCTCATCTTAAAGCACTTAGGCTTGAAGAGAAAAACATCAGCCACTAAGCTACTGCTCTCATGTTCAACAGAAAGGAGCAGCAGTGTAAGGCAATGTGAAGATTTATCCCAACAGGCTAAAGTTTAGATAACTAAACAGTTGTTGAGTGGTGTGATGTCACTTCCTCCTCTGGCATGTACTGAAAGCAGTTTGCCAAGTGGCCTCGTAATCATGCTCATCTCAGGGCTTTTGGTGACATGCGGCTCCTTTGACTCAGCATGTTAATCCAGTTTAAAGCTGCTCTAATTTGAGTTCAGCTGAACTTGGCCATGGCAACTATTCAAGCATATGGAGTGAATGTGGCTGAGAAAGTGGAGGAAGTATTGGCACTTACTAAAACTGGGTATGTAGGTCTCTGGGCTCAGCTTCCTGGACAGTGGAAGGAAATCCTCGCTGGTAACCTAAGAGAAAGCAGAAAATTATTCCTTTTATGGCAAAGATAAAGGGTGAAGTTCAAATAACTAATGTAAAGCAATCCTTAAACAGAACAGGAGCCACAGTGTAATTCCATCCCCAGGCCTGAACAAAGGGATGTAGTAGATGTTTGTCAAGCTCGGACAAGAGACACTGGTCTTTGGATGGATCTTCTATGTCTGTCAAGTAACATTACATAATGTGCACATTTGGAGCAGCCATCCCCAAACACTGGATCAGGACACACAGGTTGGCTGCTGGAGAATTCATTTGGGTCACAAAACAAATTGGCATTTCAAGCAAGTAAGAACTATGTTTTTGATACTGAATATTTGTTTTGTTCTGATTGTTGTGATTATAATACTCTTGAGAATGAATAAAAATCTGTTGTCTTGCTATTATTTAGTATTGAAGTGTTTATAAGTCTTAAAAATCACAAGCATAAAATAAAACTGTGATTTCTTTAGCCTACAAAGTGGATCATTTAGGCACTAGATCACAACATAAGCCTTGCAATATTGTAAAATAGCAGTCAAAATGGTCAAGAACATTAATTTATGCACAAATACTTAAAACTTTCGAGGTACATTCGAAGTGGACAATTATCAAACGGCAATTGAAGAGTAATCTAACCGCACTATGACTGCATTCTAAATACTTTCACGACATTCCAACAGCATTCAAAAGCTTCTGATCACATTCGAAGGAGAAGCAAAACAGCAAGCAACTTCAAATCCTGCCAGAATGTCCTGAAAGCACTTCGCCTGGAATGCACATTCCAACCAGCAGTCGAACTACACTCGTACGGCATTCTAAATATTCTGACTACATTCTAACATTAGCGTTAACAAGTATTCCAACGGAATTCTTACAAATTCCTGAATTTTGTGCGATATTCTTCAGTCTGCTTGATTCCTGCTGGTTCCAAGTAAGTGTGACGGGGGGCTTATGATTTACACATTAGTGATTTGGCAAAAACTGGATTCACAGAAACAAAAGCTTGGGAACCACTGATTTCGAGGATATGGTCAAAATGTTCTCATGACACAAATGTTCATATAAGTATCAACAATTATCACGATAAAAGTGAAATCTTATTTTATAAAAGGTTAAAGGCAAATTTTTGTTCTTCAGTTAAAGTAAAAAAAAACAGGTGATTATTGGTGGTTTTAAATAATTCAAAAGATGCAACACAAAAAAATTTGTACAATGATGAAAATGTATAAATGCAAAATACATAAATGATGTAAGACAAAGAGGCAAATAATGTGTAAAACATACCAAAAAACAAAAATTACATAAAAGATGCAAAATGCTGAAAATTATGTAAGATACAAAGATTCAAAAACAAAAATGATGTAGAAAAATCAGATGAAAACATTTTGTCTCTGATTGTGTTGGTAAAAAAATATCTGATTTCATAGCAAACTAATAGTACAGAAACAAATCATCATTAAATATCACAACTGTATTAAGTATTTACAGTATATGATGGTAATGTTAACTACTGATTTACTGTCCTCATATTCTCATAAGTTTCAGTGTCAGTTTAAAGATAAATATATGTAACAGATTGATAATATTGACTGTGTTTTTCCACCACTGCCTGTGTCTGGGCCTTTGAGACAGTCTGAAGCTAAGGTCAACCTCACTGCCTGTGATCTGATGATGATGATTGCTGGAGAGCCTTTGATGATGTGATTGCAATCAAAACTCGAGCAGCAGATGAGCTGTGTTTCACAAACATAACCCTGTGATATTACCAATTATGCCTCACCCCCCCCCACAGCAATGCGCTATGTAATAATAGGGTTGCTGGGAAACAGACCCTGCGGTAAACAAAAGGTTTTCAAATGGAAGTTCTCAATTGGGTAATAGTTTCCAGAACAAAATATGGTAAATTAATACCTTGTGAAACTAAACCAGTCATTACAACACATGGACTAAAAATGGCTTAATGCTTACTGAAACACACTAGTTTGGTTCAGTGAGAGAATATAACAACCCACTGAACAGACTATCAATAGACACAGAGACGAACACCCTGAAAAGTGAAAAGGACAATTCTCAACTCTGAGAATTCATCCCGTCAGCTCATGTCAGGAAAATGAGCCACCTGCTACATTTCGTCTAAGAATAGCACTGTGGTTGCTGACGTGCTAGCTTTACTTACCTATACCTGAACCGCTCTTTAAAATGCACAACAAGCCACATGCTGCATGATGTAATGCAGAATACTGCAACTATTCTGCTTAACAGAAATAAGTTGCAGAAATAAGAACTTACCAATAAAACAATAAACGATAAAACGCTCTTAACAACCACCGTGCATAGATGCTCTGATGAGAATGAAATTTATAAACTATGTGTGTGCAGCCATACAGCATCATGACACTTTGTCCCTTGCATTTTAAGTGCTACCTCTGAGACTTCGCCAGCCTCTTCAGATTAGTGGCATTGTGCATGACTCAGCTTGTTCCAAAAACAGGTCAAAAAGACAGAAAAAACAGAAGGTTCAGACAGTGTGCAAAATGCTGTGGTGGCACATTTGCTTCTAATCTAAGTATTGTTGAGGTTTAGCTTTTTCCTCTGTGAGCTGTTCAAGCCTAAAATGAAGCAAAGTGTGCAGGCAAACACAAATGGGCACTTCTTTCTTAGTCTGTCCATAATAAATGACAAAGAAAATCATCAGCAAAACCATGACCAAGTTTCCATCAACTCTCTGGACAATCTGCTCCTCATACAGCTTACAAAAATAAATATTAATTGCAGGAATGGGCCCAGATACTGGTACAAATGGTATGAGAGATAAGTGAGAATTTGGCAGGTTGTCAGTGCTGATATTCCCCACCTGTTCAGTGCACTTTCCATTGGGAATATTGCATGGCTGGCCGTTCTCAGTGGATGAGAGGCTCAGCATCTCCCAGGGGAGTTTGTTCTTCCCTTTCCCTGCACTGACGATCCTTCTCCTTTGAAGAGGGAGGTCATCAGTGAGTGATCCAAGGCTGCCATAGCCATACAATCGGCCATTGACCGGTTCAGTTCTGTTGCTCCTGGCGCTGCTTATTCGCCCTCCGTTCATCACCCAGTCCAGATCAGCTCCAGAGGTGCTCTGCAGTGAACACCTCTGTCCAGGTTTAGGCACCACCAAGCCATATTCCACAACCCCCTCTGATGACAGTTTGGGAAGGATGCGTCTCGCTTGTCTCGCCTGTACAGCTGCCATAAGACCCTCTGTATCCTCATTGCGCTCCACCATGTCCACAGCTCTCATTAGAGGCTGCTTCTTCCCTGTATCAAGGCAATGGTCAAAAACAGCAAACAGCTCCAGGGCCGCATGGCGGACATTCTTTTTGCTGTCTGCCAGATATGGCGCAACTTCAAGACACAGCTTGGAGATGTTGAAATCTTTCCTGGGGTGAGTGAGCATTGCTGCGATAATGATGTTGAGCACATCCTCCCGAATTCTGGAATTTTTGTGCTTTAAGTTGCTGATGACAAGATCTAATACTTGTTGTGGTGCAACAGTTTTCATCAGCTGTCGAAACACATTCATATATTCATTCCTGGTGATGGTGCGAGTGTCCCCGAGAGCCTTAAGAGCCACTAAAATTATCTGTTTGAAATATTTGCGTAGGTTTGTATCTAGCTTCTGTATAAGTACATTTAAAACCTGCAAGGTTCCATACAGTACTTTAAAATTTGTGTCATCTAGGAGGCGAGGGAGAAAATTGATGAACTCCTCAACACTGTCAGAGGGGACTGACTGTATGTCCACCTCTGAGAGGATCTGTTTGAGTTCTTCCACCCCACTTGTGCGGTTTATGTAATTCCTGTGGTCCAGAAGTTGCTCATGTAACTCCTGGGAGATTAATCCAGGTATCATTATTGATGATCTTAAGGATGTGGTCAGATTTGAGGATGTGAATGAGCAAACCCAAGGCTGTGAGGACAATAAAATTCCTCTTCTTTGCTGTGTGCTTTCATCCTGAGTGGTTAGTGAGTGAGAACCACTTGGTGTTTGTCAACCTGGGAACAGAAAAGAGCAAATGAAGTGGGATTAGCGCTGAACAATCAGCATTGCAATCGCAGTCACATTGTTGGCCTGTGTAATTATATCCCTGCAAAAGCATAATGTAATTGTAATTTAAAGGTACAAATTTAAGAGGTTTTAAGGTGATCTAATTTGCAGAAATGCAAAAAGGACATAATTTCCGTTGTAAGGTGATAGGTACTGTGTAAAACATCAAAGAATAAAGTCACAACATGCTTTTATATTTTTAAAACTCTTGTTTCTTTGTGTTTTGGTATTTTTAAGCTAGTTTGCATATTTTCTTTGACAACCAATCAAGTCGACTCGAGCTGCAAACTGTACTTGCAATATTACCCACAATACCCGCAATGTGTTTTTCATTGCATGGTATTGTACAGCCTTATGCCGGATCAAGCTGGACGAAATACACCTCGATCCGTTTGGGCAACATGATAATAGCATTAAGTGCATCATAGCAGCCGCAGTAATAAAATCATACACGTGTTACAACACAAAAATACATCTAATAGATTAACTGCGGGCTGCTTCATGGTCGATCCCTACAAACTACAGCTCCATCAGATTAGAGCATGGTGGTCAGACAACCACCTGTGGCTTCCAGTGATGCACAGAATGGATGAGATAACGTTCCCCATTCTGTTATTCCCTGCTAATATACCATGAATTACTATGTAGTGCCAGTATAGTGAACTATGCTGTATAGCAGTAATACCTTCTCCAGTGGGTTTACAATATTTCCCTGACGACAGGAAAAGCAGGCGAGTTAATTAGTGGCTACACAGAAAAATGTGTTTGGCTGAACATGCTAGAAAAGTTAGAAACATAGCAAAAACTAAAACATTTGTAACATCTGAAGAGATGGGGATTGTTGACTCAAAATAGCTGACCTTACTGAAAAAGAGTACAATTTACAGATTTGAAGCACTATGAAGCCCAGCATTATGCTGAACTACACTATTCAGGGGAGAAGTTATCAAAGGATCAAAAGCAACGACAGTGCAGCGTTGCCATGGTAACCACACGGCATGTCTCTCGAACACCACACGAACATTTCGTTTGAGTTCTCCATTCATTTCCAATGGGAAAAAATGTGGGAAAAAATACTAAGTTATTTGAAAACTACAACAGATAGATTTATGAAAAGTAATAGCCGACATGTCCCGAAAGAGCTTGACGTTATGGTATTTGAATGGTGAGAATCGGGCGAAAACTGTGGGAGGAGATGCGATCCAAAAAATGTAATAATAATAAATAAAGTGTGAGAAAAATAATAGTGGGATTGCTGGGCAATCCTACCAATTACCTCCACGGGTCCTCTTCGATGTCGCTCGACGAGGCTCTACCATTACGTCGTGCAAATTCCCATGTCGTCCCGTACCTTGCGGCTAGTGTTGTCTAAAAGCAGGCATTTCGCCCGGTTGTTTTAAGTGGTGTGTAGAGTGCTGAATGTTTAAAGGCTACGGAGGTATTCACACCGAGAGGATCCCACTCACACACACATACACACACACACACCTACGAAGCAAAATGGCGAATCCATGGCGCAAACGGAGCGCTTCCGTGGTGACGCGGATCCAGCAGCTCCCGGACAGATCCTGCACACAGACAGACAGACAGACAGACAGCCCGGGGAGACCAACTATACAGTATATGAACACCACAATACACATGGAGAAAATGAATACAAATAAACGAAATAATTAAGAACATAAAGAAAATGAACAAACTAATTAAGAAAATGAATAAAAGCTAACAAAATAATGAAGAAAAGAAATAAAAATGAATAAACTAATTAAGACAATGACTAAAAATTAACCAATTAATTAAGACAATGAATAAAAACGAACAAATTAATTAAGAAAATAAATAAATGTGAACAAAGTAAATAAGATACGAATAAAATTGAACAAAAAATTAAGGAAGTGAATGTAAATGCACAAAATAATTAAGAAAATGAATAAAACCTAATAACATAATTAAGAAAATAAACAAAAATGAACAAACTAATTACGAAAATGAATAGAACCTAACAAAATAAAACTAAATGACAATGATCAAACTAATTAAGACAATGAATAAAATGAATGAGTTAATTAAGAACATTAATAAAATTGAACAAAATGATTAAGAAAAAAAATTTAAATGAACCAAAATAATTAAGAAAATTAATATAAAGAAACAAAATAATTAAGAAAATAAATAAAAATGATCAAACGTATTAAGACAATGACAAAAAATAAACAAATAAATTAAGGAAATAAATAAAAATGAAGAAAAAAAATTAAGATATCAATAAAAATGAACAAAATGATTAAGAAAAAATAAAAATGAACAAACTAATTAAGACAATGAATAAAAATTTACAAAATAATTAAGAAAACAAGTAAAAATTTTAAATGTTAGAAATTAATAAAAAATAAACAAAATAGGCAGGAAAACAAGTAAAAATTAACAAAATAATTACAAAAATTAGTAAAAATCATCGAAATAAGCAATAAAATATGTAAAGATGAATAAAATAATCAAAAAAATGAGTACGTAAAAGGGAACAAAATAATGAAGAAACTTCATGACAATGGACAAAATAATGAAGAAAATTAGTAACAATGAACAATGTAAATCAAGTAAAATGATTATTCAACAAAATAAGTTGAAAAGAATAAAAATAATCAAAATAAATAAGAAAATTAGTAAGAATTAAAATAATTAAGAAAACAAATAAAAATGAACACAGTATCCAACAAAATGAGTAAAATGAAACAAAGACAATTCATAACAATAAACAAAACAAATAACAATTGAAGAAAATTGTACAAATGAACAAAATAATCAAGAAACTTAGTAAAAGTGAACAATTAATTAAGAAAATGAGTAACATGGAAGAGTATAATCAAAAAAAATTGTAAAAAATTAACAAGGTACGATAGTCAAGAAAAATAGTAAAACTGAACAAAATAATCATGACACTGAGTAAAATTAACAAAATCATCATTACTAGTAACATTTAACAAATTCATCTTGATTAATAACAATGAATACAATAATCAAGAAAAGAAGTTGACCAAAATAATATAGAAAATGAGCACAAAAATAACAGAATATTCAATGAGTTAGGTAAAAATGAACACAATATTCAATACATCGATTAAAGTGAACAAAATAATCAAAGCAATGAGTAAAAAACAGCAATATAATCAAGAAAATTAGTAAAAGTCCACAAAATCATC
>JAQQAE010005807.1:0-17260 GCA_029823295.1 Pseudamia nigra
GAAAAAGTGATGAAATCTTATGTTACATTTGACCCACTTCACTGCCAACTTCTTTAGTATTTACTGCTTCAAAGTCAGTTTAAATGTAAAAGTGTAAATTTTTACACATTTCGAAACAAATTACATTAGTTACTGATGAAGGCAGTGAACCAACTGTAAAAATGCAAAAACATCTCAACTCAACATTACAGAGGTTCTGTTAAGTTCTACAAAGCAGGTGTAATTTCCTTTAGTTAAACAAGTTTAAATTAGAAAAAATATACATTTTAATGTAAAATAAGTAATTTTAGGTGAGTGTGTTTTTGCTCCCGCAAAATGAAAAGCAACTAATGGGTATTAATTGTGATTAATTGAAATTAATCCAGTGACCCTGTGGTTAATTTGGATTAATAACAAATGTGTATTAATCGTGATTAATCAAAATTAATCCACAGTGACCCTGTGATTCATCAGATCAAAGAGTTATATTAATCTTTAGATGCGGTTCGGATATGTTTATGTCCTGGAAGAACAATATGTGTGTTAGTTTGTGGGCATGTGTTTGGCTGCTTTGTAAAGGCTCCACAACAAGAGTAAAGGTATACAATGTGTCAGTGAGATGAACAGCACATGTGCCCACATAACCAGAGACAAGGTCACAAGTGCACACAGAAGAAGTTGAAGGGCATGGTGGCAAAGTCAGACCATCCTCCTCATCTCGCTCCGGACAAATGCAAGAGAAGCTGCAGTGGGCTGGTTGTTGTACAAGATTGTTCATTCCCACAATGCAATGACACTCACCAACACCACCAAAGTAGAGATGTAAAGCGTGCATTTCCTCCCCCAAAAAAACACTTCCTTTTAGATGATACGTAGCTGTTCTGTCTCTAAAAATCCTGCTTTTCATCAGGAATGGCAGCTTTGTCTCATTGTTGGTTAATGTCATTTTTTTGATTATTTTGTTGCTTGTTTCGTTTCATTCACTTGTTTTTTCCTTCATATTCTTGATTATTTTGTTCATTTTGTTGATTATTTGCTATATTTTTTATTCGCTTTGTCACATTTTTAGTTCATTTTGTTTTATTGTTTTCTTGATTTAAAAAAAAAAAATTTGTTCACTTACTTCATTATTTTGTCAATGTTGCTCATTTTCTTGACAATTTTGCTGGTTTTTTCATAATTTTTTCTGGCTATTTGGTCGCTCTCATGCATTTTCTTGGTTAGTTTGTTTATTTTCTTCAGTTTATTGATTATTTTCTTAATTTTTGTCCATTTTCTTCATTATTTTGTTTATTTTAACTCATTTTCTTGATTATTTTTGTTCATTTTTATTAATTTTCTGGATTATGTTTTCATTCATATTTATTTTCTTTATTATTTTGCTCATTTTTACTCATTTTCTTGGAATTTTTGTTTATTTGAATTTATTTTCTCGATCATTTTGTTCCTGTTTACTCATTTTATTGATTATTTTCTTCATTTTCACTCATTTTCTGATTTCTTTTGCCCATTTTTACTCAGTGTCTTAATTAGTTTGTTCATCTGAATCCATTTTCCCGATTATTTTGCTCATTTTTTAAACAAATTTTCTTAATTAGTTTTGCTCGTTTTTATAAATTTTCTTAATTACTTTTGCTCATCTTTATCATTTTCTAAATTATTTTCTTAATTTTTACCCATTATCTTAATATTTTAATAATGTTTATTCATTTTCTGGATTATTAAATTCATTTTTACTCATTTTCTGAAATATGTTCAGACAAAATCGACACCTTGGAATGTATTCAATGTATCCATTGGAGACATTTACCATATCTGATTTTCCCCAGAAGGCATAAATAAAGTTTTTATAAATGCAGCTCAGTTCAATTCATTGACATTAAATCTACTTCAGGGTCATTAGATCCACTTAAAAGTCCATTTCGCTTAATAAATAAGGATGAGTTATTAAGTATTTACGACATTAAATTCCTAATAAACGTGGCTCCCCTTTGCTTTGACATCATCAGTTCAAATAAAGCTGTCCTCATCATGAACAAGCTGAGACTCACAGAAACACACTGGGGTGTTTTCGGTGTTTTCAGGTTCTCGTGCAGGCTGCACGGCTTCATTTGCACCCGGCAGCGCGTGGCAGTGGGTGGGACTTGTGTGTAGTGGTGATGACAGAACAGATGGTGAGGTTGCGTGTTCGGGCCCCGCTGTCGGTGTCAGACTGGTTTCAGTCCAGCTCAGCTGCACCAGGCAGCTGCTCGTCACTGGAAGCTGCAGCGTTTCCACTCGTCAAGTATCAGCGCGTCACACTCAGAGCTGCTTTATTCTCATCCGGAGCCACACATACGATTTATTTACACTCCAAAACATATTGTGCAAAGCTTGCGTTATCATCGCGGAGCTGCAGATCCAGCCCCGTGCCTGGGTCACATACAGCAGCCTGGAACGGAACAAACCGCTTCGTAGGTGAGATCCATGTGTTTGTTTGTTTTATGTGTGTTCTATAATTCTGATACGTTTCCATCGATTTCCTCCAAGTGCTTCTTTGGTTTGTTTTTACTGCATGCTGGAAAGTCAGAGCACGGTGCTAAAGTGGATGAAGTCATCATTTGGAGGCTTTAAGAAACGCACACATCGTCTAAGACTCAGTCAAACAACGACACCGTGCTTCTAAGCTGATTTTCACGTTACTACAGAGAGATTTAAAGTCACACCGGCTTCAGCCCGCATCGACCAGAACATTGAAGACATAGTCCACATTTTCCCTGAGTGCTCGACCTTTATCGATACACGCACATTGCAGCCTGTTTGCGACTGGTTCAGTAAAACACATCAGTCCGTAGCGGAGCGAGTCGCAAGGACAGTGGTTCGCAGTCAATCAGCCTACAGATAAAATACATTCATACTGATTAGTGGTTGCAAATCTGGAGGGAAACAAAGGCAGCATCCACCAGAAATCTAATCTATAAATGTATCAGTCAAATATTAATGCGAATGTACTATGTGTGAACGGCTCGTTGTTATTAAAGCTGCATCCCTGATATTACACTGCACTGTGACATAGGGATGAACTAATAATGTAGTAACATTTACACAGACCGCAGCATCATTTGCCAGAGTGCAGCTCACACGGTAGCATGTTTTAACACATACATGCATGCCTCAGGGTGAGGAAATTGTCAGATGTTGCATGTGAAGATAAAGAAGAAGAGAAAAGACAATTCTGTTTCTGCTCAGAAGTTTGGAAAAGCAGGGTGAGTCCCATTGTTAGGGTCACCTCTGTCAAATGGGTTGTGTTGTTTCAGCTGCTGCATTACAACACCACCTGTTACTGAGATTCCCAGCGGCACAAAGAGTCCACACTCCCTGTCACCTATAGCTCTAAAGTTTTTGTGGTATTTTCACAGAGAACACCTGAACATTATACATTTCACATTTTGCTTTCTTTCACCATCAGTCGCACAAGTTAGCGTAGTTTACTTTGTCTAAACAATGGATCCAGATGTAACAATGGAGAGATTGTGGCAGCGTCCCCCAGTCTGCACAATGCATAGGGGCGTAGCTCACCAGCTGTAATGAGGAGTGTGAAAACATGCTGAATCAAAGACCATCTTGGGGTGTCTGTGAGTTTGGGTAGAAGCCTTTGTCAGACATGGGACCTTAAAATGCATCACGTGCTGGATCTGGGGTCTTCACAGCCATGGAGGTGGGGCAGAGGTTCAGCGACTTGACCTTCTCGCTTTGTGTGCATTATCTAAAGGAGCACAGACATGGAGACATGGGGAGTTTTTGTTAAGATGTTATAAGTAAGTCAGCTGTTGTGTTTTCCTTTGTTTTTATTTATAATACAGAGAAATGATTTGCCAAACTTGGGCAGCATGGTGGTGCAGTGGTCAGCACAAACGGACGGTCCTGGGTTCAGTCCCAGCGCCAGCTAGTGGAGCCTTTCAGTGCAGAATGTGCATGTTCTCTCTGTGTCCATGTAGGTTTTGTCCAAGTACTCCAGTTTTATCCCAGAATGCACTAGGGATTAGGTTCATTGCTTCATTCCATAGTCATGAATGTGAGTGTTAATGGTTGCTTGTCTCTGTATGCCAGCCTTGGCATAAACTGGCCATTTATTAGGGGTTCTCCTGTCTTAACTACAAGAATGAATCAATTTTCCAAATTTTTGTGTGCCACTAATACTTGTGACCCAATTAGGACTGTGATGTTTTTCACAATGCTAACTGTAGTAAAAAGTCAAATTGCATGGATCGGGCCAGGGATGACAGATTAAGATGTGGCCCAATCACGCCTTCCACACATCTGTTGATTAATGACTTATTTCCATTTGAAGTGAAAAATATCATATTGAAACCAAAACATCAGAACATTTAGTTTAAAAAAGGTATGTGCTTCCAAATGATTGAAAATCTAGTAATTTTTCTAATCTGGGCTGTAAAGGAAAGATTTTCCTTGACCTCTGTATTGTTTCAAACAGGGCTTCCCCCAGGACCAGACTCTTTGGCTCAATCACTATAATCGATCAATGCTTCAGCTACGACTTATTGGCTTTTCACTGAACCTGCTACTGTAAGAAGTGATGAAATGAAAGCTGGATGAGGACACAAAGGGTAGAGGAAAAAATGAAAGTCAGAAGAAAATTATGTCAAGATCTATCCCAGTTCCATTGGGAAATAAAGTGGCTGTATGGATTTGCAGTAAATAGGACTATGGAGACAGTTTACTACAGAGCAACCACTCAACCTTTATAGAGCCAGAAAAAAACACAATTACAGCATGTGGTATACTTTTCTACATTCCAGATGCCAAGCAGAACATATCATTGTACCTTGAGCTCTGTTTCACTCTCAGTTCAGGGGTTTCCTCATGTTGCTCTCAAAATGAAGCAGAGCTCTTCATCATCTCCCTCTTTACTTTCTCTCTTCCCTCTGACTGAGTGGACATGCATCCTTCTCTTCCTCGGCTCTACACCTCTGCCATCAGCAGCTGCACCAAAGCCCTGTGTGATGTGAAGTGAGACACTTGCATACTAATAGAGTAGGAACAGGATGTCTCTCAGGCAGGCCAGTGCAGTGAGGACATAGACAAAACATAAGGCAGCATCGGCTTTCCAGCATCACATAAAAGCTATTAACTCTGTTGTGGAAATTGAAAGATTTGGTGTAAAAATGTGGACTATATATTATTGTAATACTGTGCATTATAACATGGAAAATGATTAAGACATGTTACCATAAGAGCATGAAAATTGCACTTACTGGTCAAGGTTTGAGCAAAACTACTCTCTACACGCTTACGCTCATGACACGGATGTGTGTTGCAGCCACCGTCTTGTACCAGTGTCAGCTCTCTCATGTTCCTTTAACTGCCTGATATGCCTAATAGCTGTCTTCTCATGTCTTCTCATTTGGTTATGAAACAGACATGCCGGTGGCATAGCCGTTGCTATGGTGATAGCATGTCTGTGAGCCTGTTGCGGGGCTGCTGATTCAGAAACACTGCTTACATTTTGCACCCAGTAAAAAGGGCTTAAAGAGAGGGGGATCAGCACATCCTATGAAAAAATTATGCGGCATGCTTTCAAGTAAGGTTTCTCTTGGTTACTCCAGTGGCTCATATATTTCAAGTACAATTACTGCTAAACTGTTTAAATGTGCAAAACATACAAATAAAATTACTGCAGCAGAGCACAGTACACAAATATGTATCTTTATCAAACAAAAGTATTTCCAACAGAGGACAGTGATCGCCAGTTATACTCGGAGAGACTTGTTTTGATTTAAAGAGAAATTGATCTTGCATCTGACTCCAAGTCTGTGTTTCTTTAGTGACTCTATTATCTTCATTTGCCCTGCACTGTCCAGAGATTCTGTCCTATAAATGCATTTATGAGGTCTTGGCATGAAGCAGAGAAAGCTCATTATGTCCCCAATTACGTCTCCTGCCCTACTTTGACCCTCAGGGCCAATGATTCTCTAAAGGCTGATCATATCCGCACAGCGACACGTGTGTTTTATATATGTAATGTGTACTTAGATTAAAACCTCATAAGGACTGGGTGAGCAAAGAGAGTAAATCCCTCCTGCTGGAGGTTTCAGTTCAGACAGTCAGCTGGATAATGCCAAGCTGTTGAGGGATTTCTCTGTCTCCTTCTTCTTGGCGTGTGTGTATGCATGCATGTCACAGTGTATAAGTCAAATTGGAGGAAAAACTGATGGTGTGTTTTGTAAAACTGGGAGAGGTGCGTGGTGTAGATACATGTACTCATGCATATAATTATGTTCAGGTCTCGGTGCAGTGTCTTTGCTCTCTGCTGCCTCTGCCAGCAGATTAACAATAGATTCTTGGGATAGAGTTACAGGCACAACTGGTCCAGCCATGCTTTGGTAGTGAGAGAATTAATCTGAGACCTAATCTCTGCTGCATTTCAGAGTGCAGGAGTTCACCAAAATGATGCTGTACACCATAATGCAATACCAAACTACACTCTGGGATACTGTGCTGTTCTGTGGTAATTTAACCTCTGCGTGACACCCTGTTGCAGTTACGTTTTGTCGCTCAAGACAGATTTTCTCATCACAATGCGTAAACAAATACAAACGTTTTTACAGCAGTGGCTTGTCAAGTAGTTTTACCAAGTTAATCATACATGTGTGCTTGTGTACATTGGAAATTTATCCACTAGTTTTTCTAGATGATCATCCTGAAGGTGATCATCTAAAGCAGGGGTCTGCAACCTGTGTCTCCAGGGTCACATGTGGCTCTTTAGGCACTCTCTAGTGGCTCAGTGGTACAGTAAATCAAAATGAATGAAATTAAGCACTAAACCAATAGGAAAAAATGAACCAAACAATAAACAAAAATGACCAAAGATAAAACTGAAAACATCCATAAAATGAACAAAATAATCAAGAAAATGAACACAATTAACAGAAAACTGAACAAAATAATCCACCAACTGAATGAAAAATTCACACAAATGACTAAAATAATAAATCAACTGACTGAAAATGCATGCGAAAAGAGCAAGATCATCAACAAAATGAGCAAAATAATCAAGAAACTGAACAAAAACAAGAAAATCAACAAATATAGCAAAATAATGAATTAAATAATCAACTAAGTTAACAAAAATGAAATATTATATAATCAGACAAATTTTTAAAATTCTCAAAAATGAGCTAATATACAAAAAATTATCTGTAAAATGAACAAAAATGAACAAAGTAAGCAAGAAAATGAAGAAAGAATGAACAAAATAATAAACAAATAGATTGTAACATGTTGCCATTTAAAATGTTTATTATATGTCATACAGGGGTGTACAAAGAGTACAAAGAAAGAGTACTCAAGTAAGAGTATAGTTACTTTATAATTATAATGACTCAAGTAGAAGCAGAAAAACTCATAAACATCAGTCCCTGAGTAAAAGTACAAGAGCATTTCATAAAACAACTACTCAAGTACTGAGTAACTTAACTAATTTATTACAGCGTTCAAACTGGTTCATTTGTTCATATTTGTTAATTTACTTGATCATTTTTTGCTGATCTTATTGTTTATTTTTCGGATTGTTTGCCAAATGTATTTTTTCATCTTTGTTAACTTACTTAATTATTCTCTTTAATCAGTTTTGCTAATTTTGCTGCATATTTTGTACATTTTTCTGAAATTTTGTTCATATGTCTTAACTCCCTTGATTATTTTACTCATTTTGGTGCTTATTTTATTAATTTGGTTGATTTACTTGATTGTTCTATACATTTTAATTGATCATTTTGTTTTATTTTTGTGTTTTTCTTCATTTGAACCTTTTTACTTCTACACATTGAGTTGGAGGAAAATGTAACTGAGCAGAAGTACATTTTTTCATCACAAATGTATTCAGCAAAGCAGCTACTCCCTGAAGTACAGTTTCCTTAGAAAGAATACTCAAGTTCGTGTATTGTAAATGTTGCCGACCCCCGAGCCAAAGTGATCATATACCGGTAAACGTAAGGCTCATAGTTTCAGAATACTACTTTGAATAAAACTGCTGTCATGTCAAATTGAGAAATCTATAAAGATAATCAAAATGCAATGTTTTGACTCAGATGGACACTGGGTAGTTTTTAAGTATTACTTTGTGTATTACTGTTATTTTGAAGTAGGTCATTACTGAAAAATAGCATACAGTATGTGCGCAGCAGAGCTTCCTCAGGTCAATCAGGTCAACACACACACACACACACTCACTCGCAGTATGAGATAGGTGGGAACGGATGCAGACCCCTACAGTACTGCCAGGCTGCCAGAAACCTGGTGCCAGGTGTCTGAGTTTATGGCCTCAGCGTGAAAGCAGCGATTACTGCGCCTGTCTCTTCCAATTTAATACTCGAGCAGCATAACACATGGAGGAAGAGGGAAAGACAAATGTATTTATTAAGTAGTCGTCTGTTTACCGAGGCACAGTCTACATAACGTGGAGAATGAAAGACAGCTGAATTATGTGAAATGATGGTGCGATGATGGATAATTAAGGAGAGGAGGTGACACTTCACCAAGAGAAAGTTCACATCCTTTGTATCACACTTCTGTCATCGTTTAGATTAGTTGGAGTGTGAACGAATCATCTCAAAGACAGACATCTGATACAGGTGTCTTATGCCTTTTAACTCAAAGAGAAACAAACGTGCATGTGCTGTCATGTTAAATATCCTCAGTATTTAAGTCCCTCCCTTTGGTGTATTTGAAAAGAGCAGCTTTTGTGCCGCGCGATGGGTCTGCTTACATGTTTACATTTCTAGAAATAGTTTTTTTTCCTGCATAGTTCAGTGTTCGTCTGTGAAGCTGCTTTACTACCGTACATGCAAATAGAGGAGAAAACTGTCAGCACATTGCAGGGTGAGGACAGACAGCAGATGAAAGGAAAAGGAAAACAATCTGTGTCTGTTTTATGTTAATATTGAAGGAACCTGGTCGCTTTAGTATGAAACAAAATACAGCTGAATACGTACACCGCACAGTCGGTGTGAATTTTTATGAGTGTGAGTCGGGCTAACCAGCTGAAACACAACATTTAATTTTAGTAAACAAAAAGGACATCTTTGCTTTCACTATTTTTATCCTCCTCTTATGTAAACCATTATGTAGTGCAGGATAATTGTTTGGTTTTGTTGTTGCAGATAATTGTCATTTTTGACAAGTTCCCCCATTACACTCCTTCAATGACTCACTTGCAAACAAACACACACAGAAATACTTGCAAATGGATAACTAGAACACTATAACTTCTAAAATGTTCTATTATGATTATGAACAGTTTTCCCTACTGCCTGTGCTGTCGTATTTATATTTAGTCCTTGACATTACTTGCACAATAATTTTTACTCTTAGTTACATGTACCGTATTATGAAAAAAGCACTTCTGCTCAGTTACATTTGGCCACATGTCAATGAGCAGGAAGAAAAAACTAAAAATTATTAAAAATAATTAATTCAGTTAAAAAAATGAAGAAAATAATCAAGTTAATGAACAAAATGAGTAAACACATCAACCAAATGAGTAGCAACTTATAAAAATAGTCACTTAAATAACCAGATTAACAAAATCAGCAACAAAATAAACCAAAGTAGGACAAAATTAACCAAAATACTCAAGAAAATAAACAAACCTGGACAAAAGAGTCTAGTAAATAGAACATGAATATAATAAGCAACAAAATAAGCGACAAATAAAGCCCCATCAAAATAACAGAAATTAGCAGTACATTCACGAAATTAAACATATACTGACAAAACAAGCAACAAAATGTGCAAAAATGAACAAAATAATCAGGTAAAGTTAAGAAAAAAATACAAAATAAGCAAGGAATAAGAAAAAGTGAACAAATGAAGCAAAAGCATTGGTTAAAAAATAACATTCAGGTAAATTTGAAAAAAAAAAGAACAAACCACCCTGAAAATTTAACAAAAATAACCAAGAAAAGCAACAAATTGACCAAAAATTATTAAAGTAACCAAGAAAAAAACCAAAGTACCTGTGAAAACACAATATATTATTCTGTAATAAATTCCACTACTCCCTACTTGAGTCATCAGAATTTTAAAGTAACAATACCACCACTGAATTCATGTGTGTGACTCCATCCCACGGGCAGCATCGTGAGTTCTAAGTGATCAACAGTGAAGAGCACAAACTCCCTATATTAATCCTGTTGTGTAATGGGCTCATAACCAGAGAGGCTGGCTGTGCCCACCCTGCTCAGTAATTTTGGCGGATCACTGATACCAAGCTGGTACACAGATAATCTACTCAGCCACAGAGAAAAAAACACATGTACTGTATGTAATCACAGAGGAGACAGATCACAACATAGAAGAGCTGATATGACAAAGAACAGCATCCTTCACTTTTTGTCACCAAAGGCCAACATGGAAGCATGGAACTGAAGTTACACTCCCCAATGTTTTTTTATTTTATTTTACTCAGAACTTTATCTAAATATTTCTGCTTATGTAAGAGGACTGGATGTCTACATACAATGGCATTTGATAGATATGTTTTACCCTGTTAGTTTTGTCAACTTAGACCTCTGAATATCTGTGGAAAACTTCTACATGCCCCATTTTACATCTGTTATTACTGTGTTCTTTGTCTAAATCATTTCATGCATGTGTCATATATATATATATATATAAATTAAACCTGGTGCCTTGAAAGCATGTTTTTGGTCGAACATGACTTTACAGTATATTAATAAGTTGCACTAATATTCTGATTTAATTACCAAACAAATAATTAAGTAGCGGCAATATACAATCCCAATTCCAAAAACATTGGGGTCTAAATAAACTTAAAATCAACTGTAGATAAAACAGAATGCAATGATTTGCACATCTAATGAACACATTTTATTCCCAATAGAGACATTTTACCATTTCATGAAAAATATTAATACCTTTAGAATTTGATGACAGCAACACATCTAAAAAAAGGTCTAATAAGGGAAACAGAAGGCTGGAAAAATGATTGGGAAATTGGAGAATTTGACAACTAATTAGGTCAACCGGTAACGGCAGTAAGATGACTGGGTATAAAAGGAGCATTTTAGAGAAGCAGAGCCTCTCGGAAGTAAAGATGGACAGAGGTTCACCAATTTGCCACAAATTGTGTCTAAAAATTTCAGAAAAATGTTCATCCACATACAAAGACTTTGAAGATCCCACCACTAACAGTGTAGAATGTCATCAAAGTTCCAGAGAATCAGGAGGAAGGTACCGTAGAAGGTCACAACTGGATGTAAATCTGGATGCTTTGGACAGTGTTTAAACTTTTTTGGAATCGGGGTTGTACATGAAAACACAAGACATGGACTGTATACTTTACATACTCTCCAAAAGAGTAAAAACAATAATAGCAATGAGGCAAAAGAATTACCCTACTATTTACACTTTATTTTGGTCACAACTAATTACCTTACTAGATATTAACATAATTTTTACCCAAAATGTAGATGCTACATTTCCAAGGCGTGTGGTTTTCCTTCTCTCAACTGTACTGGAAATCTGGGTTGAAGAAATTTTGTTACCTATCCAGGAACCTACCTATTCAGAACAGAAGAAGCTTCCTGGATAGGTGGCGAAACGTCGTCAAACCAAATTTCCAGTGCAGTCGACAGAAGGAAAACCACACACCTTGGATACCATGACCTGGATGACTGAGAATCTTCACAGATGAGTGCTACATTTCTATCTTTCTTTTTCAGTTCTCTTCAGTTTTTCACTCTCTTACAGTTTTATCTAATCCTGTCTCTTGCAAAAAACATCATGAGAATCTTGTGATTAAGGCTTTAACAACTTCTTTGCTTTGCTTTTCAGGTGAATTCTGTGAACCCCAAGGAGTGAAAGAGGGAACAAAAATCTCAGAGAACATTTGGGCCAGATGTTATTCCTGCATTCTTTCTACAAATACATTTCTCTACCTTAGACGTTATTGCTCTGGAAAGTGCCTACAGCAGCTACGTAGCAGCAAATACTCATGAAACTTCTCTACAATCCCTTCTCCAGAACCCTGCCTCTCATCTAAGCTTCCTGTGAGCAGAGAGAGCAGACATCATGATGCTGAGCTCTCTGCTTTGGCCCCCTTTAATCTGGCTTTATGCTGGGTTGTGTTTTTCCTTTGTGTCACCACTGCATGGAAAAGAGTGTCCTCGTTTATGTGTGTGTGAGATCCGGCCCTGGTTCACCCCTCAGTCAACCTACAAGGAAGCCACTACAGTAGACTGCAATGACTTGAGGCTCACACGCATCCCTACTAACCTGTCCACAGATACCCAGGTGTTACTTCTGCAGAGTAATGCCATCTCTCACACCAATGGGGAGCTGGAGGCGTTGTTCAACCTGACAGAGTTGGATCTGTCCCAAAACAACTTCAGCACTGTGGAAGCTGTGGGGCTCATTAACATGAACCACCTGACCACACTGCATCTAGAGGAGAACCAGATCACTGAGCTGCCAGACCATTGCCTGAAAAACCTCTCAAACCTCCAGGAGCTCTACATCAACCACAACCAGATCAGCACTATCTGCCCTCAGGCATTTGGAGGACTACGCAGCTTATTGCGCCTTCATCTGAATTCCAACAAGCTGCAGGTCATAGATAGTCGCTGGTTTGAAGAAACACCCAACCTTGAGATCCTCATGATCGGCGAGAATCCAGTCATTGGCCTCCTTGACATGAACTTTAAGCCTCTTGGGAGTCTGCGCAGTCTGGTTTTGGCTGGCATGGACCTCACTGATGTACCAGCCAATGCATTTGTAGGTTTGGAAAACCTTGAAAGCATCTCGTTTTATGATAACAAACTGGCCAGAATCCCTCAACTGGCCCTCCAGAAAGTTCCCAATTTGAAATTCTTAGATTTAAATAAAAATCCTATTCATAAAATCCAGGAAGGAGACTTCAGGAACATGTTACGTCTGAAGGAGTTGGGCATCAACAATATGATGGAGTTAGTGTCTATTGATCGCTATGCTCTGGACAACCTACCGGAACTGACCAAGCTTGAGGCCACCAACAACCCTAAGCTGTCTTACGTTCATAGATATGCCTTCAGGGACATGCCCTCCTTGGAGAGTTTGATGCTAAACAGTAATGCTCTAACTGCCCTTTACCAGCACACTGTGGAAGTGTTGCCTAATCTGCGGGAGATCAGTGTCCATAGCAACCCACTGCGCTGTGATTGTGTGATTCAGTGGATGAGCTCGAATAGGACCATAGTGCGCTTTATGGAGCCCCTGGCCATGCTTTGTACTTCCCCACCAGAGCTCAGGGGCCAGCGGGTTCGAGAGCTAAGGCAGCAGGAGTCCCCTGAACAGTGCCTCCCTCTCATATCCCATGACACCTTCCCCAGCCACTTAAACCTCGAGCTGGGCATGAGTGTCAGTCTCGACTGTCGGGCCATGGCTGAGCCAGAACCTGAGATCTACTGGGTGACTCCACTTGGGAATAAAATCACAACAGATACCGTCTTTGAACGATACCACTTGAGTAGTGAGGGGACCTTACATTTATCTCATGTGCAGGTGGAGGATTCTGGTCGTTACACATGTGTGGCTCAGAACACAGAAGGGGCAGACACACGAGTCACCACTATCCGTGTAAATGGAACCCTGCTTGAAAGCGCCCAGGTGATGAAAATCTATGTTAAACAAACAGAGTCCCACTCTATTCTTGTCTCCTGGAAAGTCAATTCTAATGTCATGTCATCAAATCTGAAGTGGGCATCGGCTACCATGAAGATTGACAACCCCCATATCACCTATACAGCACGTGTCCCTGTAGATGTTCATGAGTACAACCTGACACATCTCCAGCCTGCCACTGAATATGAAGTATGCCTTACAGTGTCCAACGTCCACCTGCAGACACACAAGTCTTGTGTAAATGTGACAACACGCAGTGCTACCTTTGCCCTGGACCTGTCGGACCAGCACCCAAGTGCTGCAGTGTTGGCTGTTATGGCCACCATGCTGGCCTTCATTAGTCTGGCCACTGTGGGGGTTTACATGGCTCGTAGATGGAAGAGAAAAAACTACCACCACTCGCTGAAGAAGTACATGCTGAAGACATCCTCCATCCCCCTGAATGAGCTCTACCCTCCACTCATCAACCTGTGGGAGGCCGACGGTGACAAGGACAAGGATGGCATCGCAGAGGGAAAACCCTCTCCTGTTGACACCACACGTAGCTATTACATGTGGTGAGGATTTAGTGAGGAGGCCTGGCTGTCTCTCAAGCAGCACAAAAAGACACACTTTTGCCATTTTAGCGCAAAAGTTAAAGTTACAAATGTTTTATATTCTCAGCTTTGCTAATAAGAGGCAGAGTGATCAAGGACAGTATTTTTATTAGTATAGCGTATCGCCTTTGTTTGACTGTTTCTCTTATTTCTTAAGTGTTTTGGACTCTCCAAGACAGCAGCTGTACTTAGCCTCCAGGTTGTCTTAGTTGGTATGCTGTTTCTGTGGTGCATTTTTGAATCACTTTTGTTCAGGTTAATAATACAGCAGCAGGGCCAATGGCCTTCTTGCAGCATTAGTAGAGATCAATGTTTCTTTCTCTGTTTTGTAAAACAGGTAATCTGTTGTGCACTCATAGAAAATGGAGTTTGTATAAACTTCATTTAAAAGCTGACAGCGGGGTTTAGATTTATTAAACTGTCTACTGAATGTTAGCAATTGTGCAGTAACGTTGTATCAACTATACCTTTGAACTTTATGATTTAAACTTCGAGATTTAGAATTTAGTTTGCTCATAAATGTGCAGTTAAATGCTAGAAATACAAATGTTTAAAACATTTTGATGTTTTTTACCGAAGTGCACTAGAACTTTACTTTTCCCTGTTTAATCTCACAGATTTTGCTAGACAGTTTCTTTTACTGCTTCGTTTATTATTTTCACATGCAATATGTATATGAAAGAAGTCAAAATAAATAATTTTTTGGGTCTTTTTGAGACATTTGATCTTTTTCCTATTAGACTCACTAGATCCTTGGATTTAAGACACTGGTGCCCAGTTAGGTGGTATGTGCTGTTGGTTTCATGTGGATTCTCAATCCCACGTTTTAGGACGACTTAGAGGCATTTCATCTTAAAACCGACAGAATCAGCTTTATACTGTCACAGTGCTCACTGGTCTGAAACATCCTCAGACAGCTTATACTGTGACATCTTAACTTAATGCATGCTTAATATATGTACAGACAGTGATACTGGATGGATGTACTGTAGATAGATAGGTACTAGGTAGGTAGGTCCGTAGATAGATAGATAGATAGAGGTACTGCCCTCTGGTGGTTGAACATTTTTGCATCAGATTAAGGCTAAATGTTAAACAGAAAATGGTCAAGCATTCAGGTGATAAACTAAATACAAAGTAAAATAAGACCATAAACATAGCGTATAAACATTAGTCTTTTTATTTGCCTCTTCATTTTTAAGTTTTTATAAAAAATAAAGTTATAAAATGTAAGACTTGGAGAATATCTCTAGAAACGTCGTGTATCTTGGATTTTGACGATTTAATCCCTTTGACATTTTCCTCTCACACTTAAATTTAAATATTCTTTTGTGCTTGTGCTGGGATTAGGAAGCTGCCGGGGTAGGATTTTTAAGATTCAAGTAGCAGCAGCACAGGTCACCGCTGCTCCTCAGAGACACAGCGGAAACCCAGATTGGAGGATGAGCTGTTTGGTGTGTTCTGGCTTCGGGCTGCGCATCGATACCTGTAGCAGTATGACTGAAGGAGAGAACACAGAAAATATACATTACTTTAATATTGCTTCAGAGCAAATAAAATGAAACCAATACAACCAACACCACTGTGAGCTGTTCAGTTTAGCTGCTAGTTCATTTGCTTTTGGATTTGGAGACATTTGATGCCCCCCCACCCCCTTTTTGTTCATTTTTGAGCTGAAATCCTTCATTAAACATCTAAATTCTTATTTCAAGTTTAACAATTTACATTCTCATCTTTTACATAAAATCTATTGAGCAATAAGGACAAAATTGTTGTCTTTACCTTGTGGCACATATAGGATCCACCTTTCTTCACCTTATCCGTACCTGATGGAGGACCCTTCTGAAAAAAAAGAGGAAGAAGTGGCATGAGAGCAAAAATTAAACATTAAAACCCCTGGATAACAAGGACAAACACTTAAAGATAATGCATTATTACTGGGTTGTGTTGCTGGTCTGTGGTGTGATGCACAGTCCACCAGTCTGATGTCCATTCCCATGCATTTCCCACCATGTCATACAGGCCAAAGCCATTGGCAGGGAAGGACATCACCTACACGGCACACAGAAAACAAAATAATACAACAATGTGGGGTTTATTCAAACCTCAAGGATATTTATGGCTATGTGTATAACAGTATGTGTCACTTTCCATAAGTGTCACATACTGTAGTATATGTAGTAGAATGTAATTTTATTTATACAGGGACATACCGTAACCTCAAAACAAGAGAGATGCATTGTACCAGGTTATAGCAGAATTGCTCATTTCCACCTGTAGTCCCTGGGCAGGTTGATCTTACAATAAATTATTTAACAGTATAAAGAATATGGGAAAAATGACCTGTATAGAATATCACAGCCACATAACTTACTTACTTAATATGTCACCCATCAACAAAAACACCATTTCCACACACACGTACAGATGTAAACTCCCAGCCACACATATTAAAGAAGGCTACAAATTTGTCTTGATGGTAGCCATTATGTGAAACCTTGTGATCTGTGTTGGTAAGCTGTTTTGCTGGCTCATGGCAACAAAATAAAAGCACAATTTTGTAAAAGACGTCTTACATTTGGAAATTCTACATTCTCCTGTAGCAGTCGACAGAGTGGCTTGAGTTGTTATTTCAGAGGTCAATGTGACCCCCTTCCTTAAACGAAGGGCAGTATTACCATTAATGAAAAGTAAACAGACAGACATTCATATATACAGTATTATAAAGTTGTCAAAATTTAGAATATTGTATTTTGTGAGTATTTGACAGTAGTGATACTGTTGCATTTTCTCATCATGAGTGTTAAGGGTAGATTTACAGTGGTGCCTCGGACAACGACGACAATCCGTTCCGGCGTCACGGCCTTTATCCGAATCAGTTGTTGTCCGATGCAACTTTTTCCATAAAAATACATGTAAAATCAATTCATCCGTTCTGGACCCATGACAAACTCCCATATAAAGTATGTGTTACACACCCCTACCTGCACATTTATTCATTATTA
>JAQQAE010005808.1:0-17260 GCA_029823295.1 Pseudamia nigra
AGTGCTATATAAGTGCATTTACCATTTACCATTCATACGCTGTAAAAAAAAATACATGAAAATTGCACAAAAAAAAATCCGCGAAGCAGCGAAGCCGCGAAAGGTGAACCGCGTTATAGCGAGGGTTCACTGTACTCCAAAATATCACTAAAACAATCAGAGCTAATAAACAGCTTGATGCCAGGCTTTGACCACTCCTGATAAAGTTCGTGCATAACACAGTCACCATGTGTTGAGCAGCATTTTCTCACACAAACAGCCTGAATCACAGTCACAAACCAAAGGAGCTATTTGTAGAGAACTGCCAGTATGACACACCAGCTCCTTCCCTCTGACTATATTTGAAGAGCAATTTATCAAACATTGGGCATATTGTCTCCATCTCCTAATTCACTGTAAGACAAAGACACCTAATGATGTGTGACTGTTTGACATCTCCCGCAAATCTCCTCACAACAAGGGTGCATTTATTTTGATAAAAAAAAGATCGTTATAACTTGGAGAAATAGCCCATTTGTGAAATTTATTCTTATTTAAAGAACATTTACAGGAAGTAGAACAGCTGGAAAAACTGCAGGCTTTTTTAACAACCACCTGGCATTCACTTACAGAGAAATAAGGCATGGCATGAGGCACAAATAGGAACATACAAACACATTATTTTCTGCTTTGGAAGGATGAGACTCGGGTTTTATCAAGGGGAGATTTTGCTAAGCAGGTTTGCAAGGTGTGACATGTAGCTGAAAAAAGAATATTGCAAATCAAGTTTATGAAAACGTGGAATGTGTAAAACAGCACAAGTCTGGAAAATGATTCAGTGGTGCATGTTATTAAAAATTCAGACTACACAAATACTTGGTAATCTTTATAGTGTACAGACCAGCAGTATATCACTGTCAAGCTATCACAGGAATAATTGAATTAATGTAATCAAGTGTTAAAATAATTTTAGAGATGCAAACTGATTTGTCTCTTTAGATGCTTTTTTCTTGATTCTTGTATTGAACCTGTTTGCATTATTTCTTTGAGATCAAGATATAACTAAATAATCCTGAGATACAGCCAAACAGTTTTTAAACACAACACAATTAATTGAATTGCAATTGGATTATGACCCAGTGCAATTATGTAATTGGAAAAAGCTACAATTTAAAGGTCAAGATTTTGGATCTAATTACAGAAACAGAATAAATAAATAAACACTACCTCCGTTGTATGGTAGCATTTGTATTTATTGACAGTGACAAGAAAGAGGTACTGTGCAAAACAAAACCTAAACCTTTTCAAATGAGCACTATGTGCATTTTCCTTCATATTTAAGACTAAAAGGACATTTCAAATCATGTTATTACTCACAACTGTTACAATATGACTTTTTCACAGAATCAAGCAGCCCTAATTGTATGGACAATGCTTGTTTTTACCTCCGCCAAGAAGGAAATGTTTTTGTCTGTGTGAGTTTATTTATTTATTTGTCTTTTTTTTTTGTTCACAGCACAAGTTGTGAAGAGACTCGGATGAAATTTTCAGGACAGGTCAGAAATAGCACAAGGACCAATCAATTTGATTGTGGGATTGATCTGAGTCATCATCTGGATCCAGAAGATTTTTGATCCTTTCATGCATGAATTATTTAAAAACTGGGGTTATGACATGTTTAGCCTTCTGTTACTGTCCAAACAATCTTAAAAATAATGTCACATATTTTAAGCAAAGTAGTGGTTGAAAATGTTAAAAATTATGTCCATCAGAGCCGGTCAGTTTAGATAAATGAAATCATAATTATGCTTTAATCACTATTTGATCATGTATAAAAAAGACACAACCATGCAATTTTAAAGTTTTGGTTTTGGTTATTTTTGTTCATTATTTTACCACATTTTTTTGACTGTTCATTTTGTTCATTTTTTTTTCTTTTTGTATCTAGTTTGCTTCACTTACTTAATTATTTTGATATTTTTTCTTCTTTTTTGTGCCTTTCTCTGCCACTTCTTGATTGTTTTGCTCATTTCTTCTATTTTTGTTCATTTTTCATACTATTTTGGACCTTTTGCTTCTTACGTTGCTTCTTTTTCCTGATTATTTTATTCATTTTAAGTCAAAGAACTCACTGCCTTGCTGCATTTCTTTTCTTTTTTCCTTAACTTTTAACCACTACAAATTTAATGTCAACTTGTTGCTGTCCATTGTAGTGAACACCATGTGTGAAAGGGTTAAAGATTCTTCACCACTGTGAGACAGGGCCCAATTCAACATTTGTCTATCAAAGTTTGATCCAGATATGGGCAGTATTCTGGATGTAGTGACCTAGGAATGCTTATAATTACAGGGGTAGAGGGAAAATTGCTACTGTAAGGTAGTAAATAAAGCTATAGACATGAAACTGACACCAAATTGTAGTGGAAAGTCTGCTGATTCAATAATGTGCCCATGGATTATACAGATTTTCCACCGTTATGGTGCTAGATCCAGAAGAAAACCGCCATTATGAAAATATAATTTTTTTGAATAACTATTGAACTAATATTGCATTTCATTCAAAATGCTAATGGTAGGTTTTCATGGTCAATATTCCAACAACGAGGGTCAAATAAATGTAAGGATATTACGTTTGGTTGCAATAACATTATGGGGGAAATGAGCATAGGTTCAAATGATAATGGTAGGTTTTCACTATGAAAAGAAACTGAGCTGCCTTGGTGAAGGTCTGTGCTCTCTGAATACGTTCTAGTATTTATAATGTCTTCATGGGTTACTGGATACTGAAGATTACGGTTGAAAAATGTATTGTGTTTCAATCATAATTACAAAAAGAATATATTACTACAATTTCAAGGGCCAGCTTTAAGACAAAACTTGCTTTTGCATGTTTTTTGCTGTTTTGCATGTTAGATTTGACATTTCTAAATGTGTATTATGTTTTTCTTGACAGCCAAGCAAATTCAATCAACTCACAATATTGCCCATAAATATCAGTTTTTCTCTGAATCACACAACATAGACAGAACATAGAAATACTTTGAAATGCAAGTTATTTTCTTTGCTGTTCATTTCCAGTGTCCTGAACAGTTCAAGTGGCACACAGACTGGTGTGTTGACAGACAAGCCTATACATACAGTACAAGCCGATCTTAAACTAAGCTTTTAGACAAGCACACAGAATCCTTCCTGTTCAGCAGCTGAATGGGGAAACAGCCTGACGGTGTCAAACTCTGCACAGATGTCAAAATGCACAGTGAAGGTCAAACATCCAAGTTAGGATAACACTTTTTAACGGAGTCAATAAGCATTCGATTGTAACACCATGCGTTTTTAAGCGTAGAAAAGGCGAGGTAGAAATGTTTTGAACAGCCAAAAAATCATGGGTCATGGGTCGTGTTAAACATTTCAAGCTTCAATGTAATATTATACTCCTTTGTCCATATCACCCATTCAAATCATCTTTTTGTTTTCAGAAATGCCAAGCAATGCAACCATTCCTATACAATTAAGATGCCAAAATCCTGCTTTCAGCTGATTCAGACTGTAAAACACCGTTCCACTGGTGTGAGTGACAGATCTATTGAGGAGCTGCAAATTATTTGAAATTCTGTTTGACTCTCTAACAAACAAAAAGATGAACATTCGGAACGGTGCTGGTAGGACAAGGCTGAATTTGTAAAAATTTTTTGAGGGGATTGATTGTTTGAACCTAAAGCTGTAAATGACTACAGACCTGTTTATGTTTCAGACACCCTACTGTTTGTGGTGTCTTCACATTAAATGCTGACGGTTTGTCAGATGTTAGCACAGTCAGAAGACAGCCAAAGATGCTTCTGTTTTAAAGTATTTGCTCAAAGTGGTGGATAATACTCAAAAACCGTATGTATTTTCTTAGCAACAGCTTAAAACTACGTTCCTTCGGAGGGTTTTAAAGCATCCTATAACGTCCAATAGAACAGAAGAAGCTTCCTGAATAGATAGTGAAACATCTTCAAACCAAATTTCCAGTCCAGTCAGCGGAAGGAAAACCACACACTTTGGATACTATGACTTGGATGACTGAGAATCTTCACAGACATCCTATAACTTGAATGGTTCTCCTTTGTTTTTACAAAACCTCTAAAGTGACAAAAGACATGACTCATTTAAGTGTAATTAGAACCAAAGCAATAAGGGTCTTGATTTCTGCTTGTCTTGCAGTCTCTCAAGTGATATTAGCATTTTTAAAAATCTGCCTTGATATCACTGTCTCTCCCTAATAATGGCTTAAACTTCTCTGTTGTTGCTATATTTAAAACCCCGGTCGAGCAGGCAATATGCAAGCCTCGTACCTAACCTTTACAGCAGAACCTTCCCTCGTATTTATAAGCAAGGTGCGTTAAAGTGTGGCATCCAATACAAATGCAAATAGATAGATAGATAGATAGATAGATAGATAGATAGATAGATAGATCTTTATTCTTCAACCCATGGGGAAAAAAATTGATGGAGGACATATTTTTGAGGGCTAAGACTTGGTTTTACTGATTGGATTACACATTAGGGTAATGGTTAATGGTTGTTTAAGGGGGCAGAGGCTGCACTGTGTCAATGAATGTCCTCTGAGGGATCATGAAATAAACATATCTGTGGGGTCCAGATGTTTTTAAATGTCTCTACAGTCTCTTAAGGTGACTTGGCTCTTTATGGGACAAAATGTGCATGCTCATAATGTAAATCATTGTACTTGAGAGTTAAGAGTTGTTTAAAGGTTAGGGGTATGTCAAGGTTAAGGACACCATTTACATGTGGTATTAAAATGAGATTTTAAAAATTCATGATAATGCAAGGTGTAGACGCATCAGACTTTTGATGACCATGTTTGAAGCCAGTCTGGCTCACAGTGTCCATTTAAAGGAGACATGTTGTATCGTATCCATTTTGACAAATTTGTTTAATTATTGTTTGTCAGTACAGTGTGCATTTCATACTTAACATTATTCCCAGAGCTCCAAGGCCTCTTAAATTATATGAAAAGACATGAAACCATATTTTTCACAGTACATCTCCTTTCTGTACGATGTGATCACATGCTTTTCTACCACTTTAAACAACTCTTGTGCAGATTTTGCTCTGGAGGTCTGACATCTGCTTAATGACAATGCATTAAAAACATCTGAGGTAAATGCAAAAGCAAAATCCAGTTGTTAATTATCTCGATAGTGTATCAGCTAGAGATCATATTTTTAATTCCAGGTGTGAATGGGGTTATGGATAGGGCTATGGGTAGTGCTGGAGACAGGGTTAGTCATGATGTAAAAGTATGGGTTAAGAGTGTGCATACGGGATAATTCCAATTTAGTGCTGTGCTTTTGTTTCTTTGTGTATGGAGCGATACTATGATTTCATTACCAGTATCATGGTGTGGTCTGCGTGTTAGGGGGAGGGAGGGTAATGAGAAAGAGAGGGAGAGAGGCACGAGCAGCAGCGATCCACAACAGCTGCATCCCTCACACAGTGCAACCTCTCATTTAACTCTCATTATCATTACGTTGAGTCATTCTTCACTAATTATAAAACTTTGAGGTACACTAATTTAAAGCAAACAGCGTGTAAGTGAACGTGGACCATACTGCGTCAAAACAAAGTCCGTGCGTAAATTTGGAGTACAGAGACTACTGTGAAAACTCAATCACTTACGCTGCTGTTTTGTCCAGACCAGTGCACCATTGCCTGATTATGAGCTGTGTCTCCGGTGAGAGCAAATGTCGTATGTGTAAGCTGAAACTCCTCCGGGTCCGTAAACGCTGCATCGTCCCCGCCTTCGGGTCTGAAATCGGACCAAGTCTCTGCGCTCTCGGTGCTTCGCGTTCGTCTCTGGCTCCAGGTGCTCGCAACCTTGTCCTCGTTTTCTGTCATATCAAGCAGCGCCCCATTTTCTCCATAAAACCTGTTAGTTTTTCCATCATCGTTGCTATTTTCGGTGAAGTCACTGTCACCGTGAGAGGGCACGGACGCGCTTGAATGACTTGGTAAAATCACTTCAGGTTGGGAAAGTTTTTCTTGACCGGTGAACGCGTCCTCCTGCAGACAATTATTCTCCCCCTGCACTTTAGATGAACTTTCTTCATTTAAATCCGCAGTGTTGTGCCTGTCGCCCTCTTCGCTGGCGCACTTGGTGCCCGGTAACCCTTCGATGTATCCAACAAATTCGGCAGTTTGTGACTCGCCCAAAATGGTCAAATCCAGCTCCGAGAGTTCTCGAGGATATGCTGTGATGAGCGGCGGTTGGCACGAGCGAAGGCACCTCACCTCCGCCTTTGTTCCGCCCTGGATGGAAGTTAGGGTGAAGAGCCAAATCCACTCAGATAAAACCAGAAAAAAGCAGGGACCGAGGCGCGTCTCCATTCTCCGTTAATTCCGACTTCAGACGTAATAAAAACATATCATTTTACACTTCAGTGTCTATCTGTCATCACCTGGGAAAGTGGAGTCCGTGAATGCACTGTGGGGAGGTGCAGCAGCGCGCGGACAAGTGTTCCCAAGTACTGATGCAAACGATGCATCAGAGGAGGAGCTGGAGGCTGAATCCTGCATGAATCCCACATACCCCTGCATCCTCATGTTAACGTGGAGGAAAAGGCGACTGGGCATGTACTTAATTAAGTTCCGCTCATATTTCTGTTCACGTGGTCCCTTGTGAGTCTTTATTTCGTTTTTGATCAGTCATTTGTGACATCTGTCACTAAAAGATCTGAATCCATCATCATCATGTATGCATTTATGCGCTGGATTAAAGCAGTCATTGACGCCCTGGAGAAAAGACTTGTAATATCAAAGGTTTTGGGTCGTTGTGTGAAAATGTTCCTGACAGGGGTTTTATGGAAGTACAATGAGGCTCTGCATTTTCCATTAACGGGTGGCTTGGTAATCAATTAACCGGATTGCCTGTATTCACTGTCAATTATACCATGTAGGTAATGGTTTTGTTGTGGCCCTGCTGCAAAATGGCTTGGAAAGTGTTTCACTAGGCTGTTTCCATTCAGTACACCTGAATGGTGAAAATACATATCCCCAATTTTTTTTGGTTCTGCTTTATATGTCCTTTACTCATGCTGGTAATGGAGTGGTTGGGCACACAAAGAATGAGATCCATTTAAAGCAGAGGGAAGCACAGTATCTGTCAAATGATTCAGAACTCTCATACAACAGCAGTCTGTGGCTGCATGGCACAGCAAAAAACTGAGAAACCAATATTACCACACACCATGGAATATATTGTTATATTTCACTTCACTTTGGGCTTTGTTCCAGTCAGTTAATGGTAAACCATTAAGAAAACTCGAGCCTGTCCAAACCCTGTGATTAGATTCTATTTCTGGACAACATTTAGTCAATAGGGTGAGGATGCTGTTGAATGGTGACTGATGCCGAAGAGACTCCTTATATTGAGCTGTGTTCTCCCCATCGCTCTGAGCTGCGACGTGCTCCTGTTTCACATACGGGTCAACGGCACAGAGATGTCTTTCATTGGCAGCCATTAGTGATGCAGTGAGCAAGAGCTGTCTCAATCTGTTTCAGTTAGCCTCCATCAGACAAGGGGAAACCAGTCTATAATGCAGATTGATAGCTGACTGGGAATTTCAATCATGAGGAACATTGGCTAAAAAGCTCAAGTCTTGACTGTAATGCAAAGCTAAAGTGCAGTTGGTTCATTAGAATGAAATGCGCTTTTGAAACAAAGTAGTGTCTGTGTTCGGCACCTGCACGACTTTTACAAGCATTGTTGATTAGTATGTTTTAGTTGAGTGGCAGGCATTCATCTGCAGTAATATGGTGGAGAATAATGGATTTTTGCCTCACTTGTTATCTGTATATATATGTACTCATCTACTCCTGTTGTAAATGTTTTTTTCTAATATTTTAAACATGTATTATTCTTTGTGATAATTCTTATTGATGGTCTTTTAACTTTTTTTATCCAGTTTTATAAAAAAATTTCACCATACCACCAAGGCAAATTCTTTGTAAAAGAAAACTGCTTGGCAATAAACCAATTTCTGATTTGCTTCTGATTCAGTTTATCTTAGACATAGATGGCTGTTCACAGGCCATGCTTGCGGTATTTTGGTAATAGCATCATATTCTCAAAGATAGATAGCAATATTTCTTTCTGTTCTTATTGAACAGTGGAATTATACATGTACTCGAAGTTGTGGTGGGTGATGCAAGTTATGTGAACATTCTCATGCTGAAAAATCATTATCAAAATAATAATTTATTTTTCTACAATTCCTCAAAAATCTCATTTAAAGATAAATATAATTAGAAAAGTATCATACTGGGGCTTTGTGTGTTAAGAGTGGTTAAAAATGTCTATTCTTCTGGAGGAGTGCCTTGACTTGTTCTCATATTTTAAGTTTCACTTTACAAGGTGACAGTCTTCAGGCCTGATATGGTATAGCACATTTGTGTGCACAACATGGCAGCTGAGTGGAATCATTGTCTTTCGACAGACAAGATTGCTGCCTTGCTGGCTGTCACACAGACTGAATACAAACTGTGTTATACTCCCTGAGCTCATACTTTTATGATGGAAACTTGTAAGCAGACAGTGTGAAAGGCACACAAAAGGATGAGACAGCAGCACCCTATGTCGTTGAATTGTTCTGTGTTTTTTTAATTAAATAGAATTCAGTGGAAGAAGAAAGGAGCTTCACAGCCTTTCTCTGAAATTAGACCTTCTCCATTCTCACGTCTTGTTCATTTTTGCAACTGCCCTGATTACTGTGGTGCTCATAATATAAAAGAAGGGACCGAAGACACAAAGACAGGACATTAGTAATGCACAGTACATTGTCTCACCCTTCTGCTCCAGCTGAAAAGCAAACATCTGCCTTTAGTGCTATGTCTTAGCATTGAAAATAAGCAGCCACCGTGTTGACGTAACCACACATACACACACCCCGGAAAAACAATGTCTCTTTTCAGGCTCCAGTGAATACGCTGCTTCTTCCTTTTCAAAAATAACCATGTAACATGTTTTATTGGCCTTATGTAGATGTACTGCTGAACCATGGACACTACTGAAACTGACATTTTTGAGGTTGTAGTGACTTGCTTTAATGATAGACACCTGAGGGATCTACTTCAATTAGTGCAGAAGACACCTCTGGGGAAGCATGATGGAAAATTGCCTTTTCAAATAATGATTTCAATTACATTATTGAGAAGATAGGCTGAAATGCAACACAGGCATCAGGTTAAGTGCTCTGACTTCAGTGAAATGCTGCAGGATGGATCAATTTGGTTCCACAAAGCCTTCATTGACTCTTAATGTAAGTAAGTCGGTTACTTCATAACTGAACTTTACATGTATAAATAAAAAGATTCAGTCAGAACTTATAAGTGCATGTATTTCTCCTTCTCTCTTTAGCCTTCATTTTTTTTCTTGCTGATATTATATAGCTGATGTGAGTTTAATTCATTGACCTTCAGCTCTTATATGTATGGTGTCATTCAGGAATATAATTTACTCCATACAAATTCAATTAAGAGTGACATGTTTAACAATACAGAGGCTTTTTCTGCTTAGAGTTTAAAAAAAAAAACCTTAGTCTTAGAAAACTCTGTTCACCTTCACTGCTCACTATTTTCCAAAATCAGTCTTAGTGCAACTAAAGGCAAAAACATCAGCTTAGTGTCTTCACATATACCTACATGTTAATATTTGAATCACATTTTTTAACAAAAAAAAAGAAATTTTGAGTTAATGTTCGTAGCTAAAGGCCAGATATGATTTTTTTTCTTCACACATTTTCACTATAGGTCAAAACATGCTGGTGCTGCATGACCTTAAATAAACAGCAAATTGTGTAATAGGTCTGAGCCCATAAATAGTCTGTCCTGCTTATAAGATTAAGGAAAAAAATGAAACAGAGCCTACAGCACAAGTATGATCAGGAACAAAGAAAACATAAAGGCAAAAAAATTGCTTGGATCCTAGTTTTATGAGATTAGAAAGACAAACAAGTTAAGTAGTTAATTAGTAAGATTATTGCTTTAAGTTTAAAAACAGTTAATGTAATTCGTTGATTACTGTGCTGAATGTTCAGATCAGATGCTATATATTCACAGCTCATTATGCATTCAACTAAAAGTGCAGAACAACATTTTGGTGTGAATAACCAGCAAGAATTAAAGGCACTGAAGCCCCAAATAAGCACTTAGCACAGACATAAGGAGCAGGATGCTTATAGCATAGTGCAGACATTCATTCATTATTCACAGCAACACTGCTTAGGTATGGAGACACAAAATGTGTTTACATTTTCATCTGCCAGTATTACCAGCTAACTCACTCAGATCCACTTAAGCATGAAGAATATTTTTAGCTACTGTAGAAACCACCCACTAAGTTTTATTGTAGTATTTGTTGTGCATATTTGACCACAGAGATGGTGTCATAAACACATGGCTCAGGGGGAAATAAAGCTATGGGCTTCCTTCAGTAAAGGTTTTAACCAAATGTGATAAAGGATTACTCTGTTAAGCATATTTGGATTTCTGCAGCTTATTTTGTTTAGTGCTTTTGAGTTATTTCTATATGCAATAGTCGCATAACAAAAAAATAAAACATTATATTTGAGCCCACTTGCACCCACTTGAAACTTTACAAAAGCAAAATTCCTGACACAGATGGGCTGATCTGTCTTTGCATTATTCTGCAGCACAATTCTGTTTCAGTAGGAGGTGCATCCAATTTTACAAGGATGTTCTTCAAATGATGTTTGTGTGCACCTCCCCATCAGACTTACACACTTTTCACTTCATCTGCAACCACAAAATTGTAGTCATCTGAGCTATTATGGTCCCCATAATAGCTCAGAAGATGTCATTTATGAAATAAATGAATAAATAAAATGCAGAAACAAATTTCATAAAATTACAAGCAAGTCATCATTTTCATCTTATAAAAATGTCTATGCCTTGGGATTTCCTGAGTGGTGTTCAGTGATTGATCAAGCTATCTATCTATCTATCTATCTATCTATCTATCTGTCTGTCTGTCTGTCTGTCTGTCTGTCTGTCTGTGTAAATTCATAATGATCTATTAATCTACATTCAGCATATACAGTGTAAGTTGTTTTCTATGTTGTAACTGAAGGGATGCAACAGGAAAACCACCAGTTAATTTTCTCATACACTCCTTGGCTGCAGCTGACAGCTCTGGCAGCAACGTGCTGTTCTCATGCCTCACCTTCTGAAGCAGCTGTATTAAGTCTGCCATCTCCCTGAACTTAATTAGTCATTGAGAAGCACATATGAGAAATGCAGAAGGTCATTTTTGTTGTTTAGCATACAGATAGAAACTTCAGGACACAGATCACTAGCTTCATGAGTTAGCCAGCAACCACTAATGAGGTCATGCAGCTTTTTCGTACTACTCTAAAGGCCACGGCGAACTTAAAAACACTGAACTTTGCACAATAACAAGGGAGGTAAGAAGGGACGGGAACTCCCACACAGTGCATCAGTAATTCACAAAGTGAAAATTTTCATCCTGCAGAAGACCCCTCTTATTTTCAGGAATGTCATTTTTGAGTCCTGTGAAGGAGTTGGGGAGAGACATCCTTCCAGACATCAATTATTAACCAAAGCTTATATCACAACCTCATAGATCAAAACAGAAGCTTGTAAGATACTAGAGGGCATCTCATATATTTAGCGCTGCCAGAGAAACACAAACCTAAGACAGAAAGGTTATGCGTTTGAGATCTGATGCGAACTCATAAGTCTTTGTAAATTCCCTGACAGGTACACGTTATGGCAGAGGAGCACTGTAGGGTATGCGAGTCTATCTTTGTACTTCTCCATCAGAGGAGAGAGGATTTTGCACCACCACAGAATAAGGTTCCTGTGAAAATGAATATTTTATGATATTGCTACCAGGCTATGATTGGTAGCATAAAAGTACATTTGCATTCCAAACTGCCTGATGTGCAGAAATTTCATCATTACCAACTTTAGATAATTCTTAATGTACTCAGCAGTCCAAAAACATGTGGTGTGGTGTTTTCTATTGTCTCCCCTGGGGATAAAAACCACAAGCAGGTAAAAATATTTACCCTAGGTTAAAGCCCACAATTCCCTGGCTCATTTGTGTCGTATTTAGCAAAGGAAGACCTTCCTTCATGTATTTTTTCATTCTGCAAGAACTAGTGATGACAAAAAGATTTCCCCATCCTTGTGGCTGTTTCTAATAATGATAAGACACAGTCACCACAGCACTTTTAATATGTATTTCCACTGGAAGAAAAGCTATTTTTTGGATGTATTAGTGCACTGACTGAACCTTGTCTCATGATTTTCAGCATCTTCCTATTGGAAGTTGAGCATTTTCGACTCGAAGTCATTCTGCTTAAAGCACTATTGCACAACAAAGACATTAGAGGTGAAATGAATAATGTAGAGTCATTTCTCAGTAAAAAGTCTGGACACTTGCCTGGGGGGGGGGGTGCGTCACTCTCTAAGCCCCTGTAACCTATATTTGTTTGAGTTTGTTTTAACAGCCCTTAGGGGAGTTGCAAGACTTTCCAACACAATGAGCTTGAATGTTAAAAGAAAGGATTCAACTCCATCCTTGTGCTGTAAAGCACAAATACAATATGTGAATATGCGAGTCCTCAGATATTCCTAAAGTTTTTAAAATAGTGGGGGATTTTTTCAAAGTTTTGGATACCTCTTTCCATCAAATGAACTGTGGTCTTTGAACCAGTTGCATTCAGGTTCCACTGGTCCCTCAAGAGGCTCAGCCTTTTGCCAGGCTGCTATTGTAAATAAGTATGTGCTCTACAGGGCATAATTGGCTTAACAAATGTCAAATAAATAAAACAAAATTAAATTAACTTGAAAGGACCACTATGATCTAAGAACCATCAAAAACACTAGGATCATCCTGGACTGTAGCAGATTGTATACACCATGGTATCTATGACACTGACAGAAAAGGATGTGGTCAGCTGTCACTCATCTGTGTTTGATTGAAACAGAAACACCCTGTTGGGACTGAAAATGTGGGGTTTACCTTTTCAGTTTCAGTTGTTTTTAGTGCATTAAAGTAAAAATGTCTATGCTTTTCTTGTTCGACTTTCTAGCTTTCTCTCAGTACCAGGTTTAAGCAGCAGTTATGGCAGTTACTATATTTTCCTTCCTGTTTCCCAGGCTTATACATTATTTCCATGCTCTCCTCCCAATCTATTGTATAGCATAAAACATGCTGTCTTTGGGCCAGGGGAAAACAGGCTATTTTTTGGTTCCAACTGGGAACCTAAGTTTCAGGCCCTGAACCAAGTTATTTTTCCTCGAAATACTTGAATGTCAAAATTAAGTTTGCAAAGCAGAACAGAGACAGTTCCCTGTTGGTTGAAAAGGCCAATCACTGACACTGGTGTTGGATTTTAAATACATTTCCCAAGTAGCAAATCCTATGAATCTGTGCGTGGTAGCATACAAAAGTTGAAAGCAAAAATAGCCTTGCTGCCTCTGCACTTCTGAGTCTACTCCATCCTGATCCAAAGAACCTGTCACTCTCCACCTTGTGACACAAACAAACTGGAACCACCTCAGGTACTCGATGCTGATTTGCATTTTGTATCAAGTTCCTTGGTCTGGCGCCAGCACACGCATAAAAAGCTCTCTCTCCCCAGATATGGAGACCCTGATTGAAACTGTAAGCAGAGTGGAGGCTCTCTCTGTGTGCTCTCTATATAGAGAGCTCATTAGTTGGAGAGACCTGTGTGCATTGTTCCAAGTCTGCAGAGTCAGCGAGGGAGCCACTCATCACTCCACACAATCCAGACTCCTGCACATCTGGTCTGGCAGCTTCAGGGTGACCTGTGCACACACAAAGACACACTCATGTGCATGCAAATGTTGGCACAGATGCAAACATAAACATTCACCAATGCACAAAGAGGACCCTGATACCCATAAGCACATAAGCTCTTTTTGATCTTACATGCATTGTGAAGATCTAAGAAAGATTTTATTTTATACACATTCCACATCGCACACAAGCATTGTACCATGTCATTGGTGATTTACAGGGCATTTTATATCCAGCTGAGGTGGCCACCTCCGCCGCTGACCCTGCACTGTAGCTCAGGGACAAGGGTAGAGTATTTGGCAACACTTCTCTAAGAATCCGTAAGCACAGAAGGCAAGTGTCCTGTTAGTCTTCACTTATGAAGGCTTTAATTCAGTTCATAGAAGGTCTGAAATGCAGCCTTTTTCATATAGGTCAGTCCCTTCTATGCTATTTCTAGTTCTCAAATATACTGAGAGTTGGTCTGCACTGCAGCTTGTTTCACCACAGCCATAGCTACAGCCGGGTGTGCTCATACTTACAATATTTTGGCATCCAGACTGTGTAGGTTACCTATCTCAGACATCAGCAGCAGGCAGGTAGCTGACATGAATGGCATATGAAGAAAGACAAAATGAAATCAATCTTTCCCTCAGCTAGGGAAGGGGGTGTGTCTCTATTGAGATATGTCAGCGTGGATTCTATTGACAGGTGCACTGTATCTGACTATGTCACTGTCAAGACACAAGTTGAGACGTAAAACTGCGAACAACAGAACAGAGAACCGCATATTGACTCTTTCTATATCCGTATAAAAAATATACTTCGAGGACCTAGGCTGCCATTTCAAAAGGCAAAATTAATCAATAACGTTTAAGCAGCTTTCACATAATGGCACTCACAGAGAGCTGTCATTTACGATTAAAGCTGCTATTAGAAATCGATGTGCTAGAGTCCTTTCACTTCCGGTCCTACCGGCACAATGTGCTCATTCTTTCACAGAGTAGTACATGGAGTCTGAAATAAGCTTTGTATAGAACGTTGAAGCGGTCAACATCTGCTTAGAAAAAAATCAGTATTAAAACATTTCAGTCAGTGAATTAAGTTGAAATGTCTGCTACGCGTGATAAAAATGTTTTAGTGAAGATACAGTGAAATTATTAGGCTTTTTTTTTTTTTTCATCCACAATTTGCTCATAGTTTCTTGTCAGATAATGATAAATGGGACTAGAGACATTCCAGGAAACATGCAGCACCAATTTCACATTTCTTTTTTCCCTCCTGTAAACCAATTTCTTCCCTTTCGCTAATCTCCAAAGGTCTCCTTCCAGCTTACAATAAGCAGGTGTACTTTGAGACTGGTCTACACTGTCTGCCAACAGGCAACAATTTTAGGAGGGGTGTTTAATCGGCTTGGACAGATGTGCTGTAAGGATTAGATCACCTCTGATCTATGAATGTCCAATCAATCATCACAATTCTTTACTTCACATGAGTTCTGGACTATTACCAAGCTTAATATTATCCATGTTAAATGCTGACAGTGAGTTCAGATAAGCTTTAATAACTGTAAATTGTATTCCCTGGCTGTCACAACACCTCTTCAGAAAACTGCTAATTGGGAAGGCGCTGCCTATTCACAGTAGCCAAGAAATGAAAAAAAGAAAGATAAAGAGAGAAGAAGAGTGTGAGACTTCAACGTCCCAGCCTCAACTGTCACAGCATAACGTACTGTGGCTCCTCTGAGATTTGCCTCTGTGAAAAGCACACACAAAGACTTGCAGATTCCTCTGTTAAGTTTTTATCGGAAGTGTGAGAAAAAAGAGAGTTGTCAAGGCCATCAGGAATGTATTCACAAACCTTATGTAGGTTTAAATTAATCCATGTGAGAAGTCATATGGTGACGTCAATGGACCCTATTTATAGGAGCCTTCAGTGATAGTGTGATAGCACCAATACTTTATCTGATGCCATGACCTCATCATTATCCAACCATGCTGCTGCCTGTCCTTTGTTGTGAACGTCTGAAATAAGAAACATGTCACAAATGAGGTACAAGCATCTCACATGGGACGCTGTCAGAGTTCAGTGGCGTCTCAGAACATTTCTGATGTGACAGCATTGGAAATATTGCTGGCATCAAAGTTACAAATTTGGGGGCAAACTTCCTAATCATGAATTTCAGTATTATTATGTATGTTTTTTCTGCAAGTCCATATACGCTTGCATAGTGTTCCACACATGAAGACATTGAGGTCTTAGCCTCATGACAATGTCATCGTTTCATCCCATTTCGTACAGATTAAGCTGTTTCATTTCTATTTCAAAGATCTGCTGCTGATAATTTAATGTGAAATAGGCATCTATCAAACTTGTTAAATTATGAAGCTGTGAATTGTGCAAACAGTCCTTTTAAGTCCAACACATGTACAGTACAATGCCTTGTGTCTCAAGGGAACCGTTGCATCTCAAGGGAATGCAAAAATGTTAAGTAAAGGTAATTCTTTGCTTTTAGCTTTGTTTTGGTCTTCACCACCTTTATCGCTCAGTGAAATCAGTTGATGAGCCATAAGAATGTATCAAACATCAAACTTCATGTCAGGTCATGGTGTTCCCTGAAAACATCATTTATGAAGTCTGGAGGAATTTCTACCATAATGGCAATATGTTATTTCTGCCATGCATTAATTACTATTTCCCTTATCTTCAACATTATGAATAATGTGTAAAATTTGTGATGCTTACTAATCCGTAGAAGTTAAATCAAACAGTTTGTGTATCTTTTGTTTCTGGGAACATTTTCAGAAGTAGAACAGAAGAATGATTTGATTTTTCACTTCAAAATCCATGCACAGAAAGGGATTTTTTTAAATTTTCCTGATCAAACAGCAGATAGAACTTTTATAAAGGACTGTCCTTATTGCCTTTGTACAACAGAAAATAAAATGCTTTTATTGAACTTACCGCATTTTAGCAATAAAGTGCAGGCTAATAATATTAAGTCTCTTTCTTTGTTTCTTCAGTGCTGAAAGAAGCACATCAGGCATCAGTGACTTTATTTCATCTGTTGTCTATTCTTAATATTGATTTTCTCATTAATAGGGAAAAAAGATCAATAAAAGATACATCAAGTGCTTTATAATAGTTGTATTTGTTGTTTCAGACAAGGAAAAAAGTGAGTTTCCACAAAAGCATGTACTGTAGTTCACACACCACACAGACAAATGCACGTTATTCAGGTTTTAAATAATTCGTGGAAACAACAGATAAATTATGACACAAATGGATGAATTTTGTGTTTTTTCTGTTTGGTGAAAAAACACACAAGCTAGTAACTTAATGAGTTATTTCCTCCTGATATACAGTGGGGACAATAATTATTGGGAAATGTAAAAATGTGCAAGTTCACCCATTTAAAAAGATAAGAGAGGT
>JAQQAE010005809.1:0-17258 GCA_029823295.1 Pseudamia nigra
CTCGGTGGGAGGAACTAAATTTCGTTGTTGATGGAAACGTTAACAATGACAAATAAAGCTGATTCTGATTCTGATTCTGATTCTTTTTTCATTTTTTTTCTTCATTAATGTTTATTTTGTGGCTAATTTTGCTCGTCGTGCTACTTACTTTGTCAATTTTCATAACCATGTTGTTCATTTCTATTCCTTTTTGGTAATTTTGAGAATTATTTTGCTAATTTTTTGCCACCTTCGTGAAGTCTCCACCATAAAATCCTCTACATAAATTAGCTCTACATAAATATTGACATTTTTGAGATTTATTTTTGTTCATATTTTCAGTATAGATTAGAAATGGCAAATTGAACCATAAATTTGATGCTGGGGGTGACCTAGATCCAGAAATGTTTTAAAAGAGTCTTCCCAATTGTGACATAGGATCACTTTCAGCCCATTTGCTTGTATCTCCACAAATAATACCCAGAAACACTGTCAGAAAATACACAGCATCATTCTATGTTCTTCAACATCGCAAACTTTGATCTGGATCCCAATGATATATCTGGTGATCCAGGATGTTGAAAGCTAGTTGGAACATTTGCCTAGGTACGTTCAAAGTCCCAGGACCCATTCTAATCAGACTTGGCACATGGGTGGTCTGGGTAGGGGGAAGGTTTACAATGGCAACCATGACCTAATTTGCATATTAATTAGGTCAAAGCATTAGTACCAAATCTACTATAGCCAGAGGCCAAATTTAATATGTGATAGATTAAACTCTGGGGCACCTCTCACACATCAAACGACCTTGACCTTGACTCTGACCTTGACGATCAGCAGTGTTTGAAATTCTTGAAAATGTCTAAATAATTGCGCTACTGACTGTGTTGACTAAAATATGCTGTGACCAAAGAAAAGATCACTGTCAATCACTGTCAATTACGAAAGAGGGTGGTGGATTTACTGCTTAACAGCATCTTGTTACTTTACCACATTTCTCTTGATAACATTCATTTAGTCTCAAACTGTATGAATGAATGAATGAATCTTTACTTATAAAGCACTTTACAACAACAACAGTAAAACCTTAACCCTAATAACTTGTGTTCATCATCATATTTTCATGGGGTGCTGCTGCTTTTTTAGTTAAGTCCCTTGGGGGGACCTGGGCTGCCTCTGTGGTCTGCACTGTCTGAGCGCTTTCTAGATTTGTTAGTTTTTGATCCTTTCTGTTCATTTTGTGGATTACATTGTTTGTTTTTGCTCATGTACAAGTTACTTCCATTGTTAATTATTTTTCACATTCTTTATTATTACCTCTACCAAGGTTTTTGTTGGCATTTGTTTGTTTGTCTTAGTTTGCAACATGACTCAAAAAGTTATAAACAGATTTTGATTAAATTTTCAGGAGAGCTCAGAAACAACTGATTAAATCTTGGGAGTGATCTGGATCACATCAAGTATTCTTCACCATTGTCACTATAGGGAAAATTTCAGTTTTTGTTGGTAACTTTACAAAAAAATGCCTAGAAGATTTGATTTAAAAAAGCAAGACAATATCCTTATAGGTTTAACTATGCAACAAAGTTTGATCCAGATGCCAGCAGTATTCTGGATCTGGTGCTGTAGATTGCTGAAATGTATGGGGCCAATAGAACATGTGTAAGGTAACGTGTAAGATAACAGAAAAAGCTGCAGACACACAACTAAAATCAGACTGTAGCTGAAACCCAACTGATTCAGTCACGTGCCAGCAGATCTGACGCAGCTTCAATATTTGCAAAGCCAGATCCAGAATTAAACCGCCATTATAAAAATAGAATTTAGATTTTTTTCATAAATGATTCAGGAATTATTTGTGATATCACTGTAATTCCAAATGCTAAGACTGGGATTTCAAGGTCATGGAATCCAATAATAAGTGGAAAGATAATCTAGGAATATTTATTCTGGATGTAATAATACTATGGAGGAGAGTTTTGGGAAACATATGTACAGAGTGAGCTGCCTTGGTGGAGGTCTGTGCTCTCTGAGTGCTTTCTAGTTATTTTTTTCATTTTGCTGCTTATTTGCTGTTCACTTTGCACATCATGCTGTTCGCTTTCTTCATTATTTTGATCATTTTTTGTCTCCTTCATGGACTTATTAAAGCAGAAAAAGCACAAACAAAATGAAGTGCTCAAAATCTTTGAGGATACCAGACTAAAAATGTCCCCTAATGTTCAAACACCTACATGCGACTATTGTACCACTGTAATCTTATTCTGTTTGAACTGGGAATGTGTCTTTATAGGATGTACTCCGGTGCAGCCCACTCACTCTGTATTTCCAGTGTCAGATTACACATACGCAGTGTGATAACTGGATGAACTCCATGCATAATATACCTTGTAACCCAGTCCTTTATGAAGTGACATACTCATCTTAACATCCTATGGATTTGCCTCGTTTTCGTCAATATTAAATCCCTCATTGATCCAAATTGGTCACCAGCTTCACACTGTCACTGTGGGTGATTAATGGTTTGAATATGTGTGAAAAGAGGAAAGGCATAGGAGACAAACTGCTCTGATGTATTGGCTGCTTGTTGAATTTGTGAAATGTGACCCTGGATCATTACAGCGATTCATCAGAGCTAAACAGCTGAATATAGAAAATCAAGGACAAGATGTGATGTGACAGCAAATAAATATGTTTTGTGTCTTAAGAAAATGTTTCAAAAGCTTTTTTGGCTCAGTACCCCAAAAGAAAGGTGGTAACTCATGGGGACCTAAGCTAAGGAATGCATAGTATTTTATGTTTTTATTATAAATCTAACAAATAAGACATCTGACAATTAAAATTGTACTTATGCCTGCATAGATAAAAAAACGGTTACTACGTCAACACAGTGAAGAAAAAAGAAACACCATAATCCAAAAAATGAGCAAATAATGGGATAAATGACCTAAAATAAAAAGAACAAAACAAAATTAAAAAAAAAAATGAAGAGACAATCAAAAATATGGACATGATGAGTACCCTGCCTTTGCCCTAATTTAGCTGGGATATGCTCCGGCACCCTCCCTGACCCTTGTGAGGATTAAGGGGTAGAAAATGGATGGAGGAACTTAAAATAATACTCAAAATGAAAGAAAAGAATCAAAATAATAAAAAAATGAAAAAATAAAACGAAAATTACAGAAAAATAATTCAGAAAATGATAATACAATAGATAAAATGAAGGAAAATATGCTTATAGTCAGGAAAATGAAAATTATTCACTAAATGAAAAAGAATGAAGGAAAAAATAAAAACAATGATCAAGAAAATGAACCAAAAGTAATAAAATAAACAAAATGAGAGAAAAAAACTAAACTAACAAAAAAGAAGAAAAAGGTGAACACAATTGTCAAAAAATATGTAAAGAATGAAAACAATAATGAAACATTTGAGTAGAATATGACTGGTGGTAACTTGTGATGTTGTAAAGTGTATTCCCCTCCTGGCTCATGGGACTTTAGCATGACTCTGTTTGGTTATGATGTGTAATGTCACAAACCACAAAAATTCAAAATGTCCTTGTTATTCCTATTGTCCTACTTATTGTGTGGATTTCTCAGGACTGGCATTACTTAATTTCATATTTTTTTTTACAGATTTTATGTAGCATCATTAATACTTTTGTCAGATTCAAGTTATTTCTGTGGTCATTGTGGGTTTTTCTGTCATTTACCGAGGGTACCAACAATTTTATCCACATCTGTATATGTACCTGAAAACTCAGTAAAGATAGATTTTCACAATATGGTTTTGTCAGAAAGACAAAAAAAAAGTTAAACTGTCAGTGAGATCCCAGTGTAAACCAACACAGTCTCACTCCCAAGTCATCATATCACTTGGTCACGTCCTGAGTCACCACATACTGACACAGAGCACCCTATTGAGTTGTAATATGATGAACAGGGAAATATCTACAGAGACCATCACCATGCTAACAGTGTGTTAATGAGGACCCCTAAGTCAATCCATGGAATTTGAAGGCGAAGTTGACACATCAGTGTGTAGATACGTAAGTTAATTTGGAGCTGGTGAGGGGCTCCATAACACAATGAGGCTCTTTCAGAGAGCAGAGCATCACCTTATACAGTAGAATAACCAAGAAAGTGAAGAACAATGTACAAAAGAAGCAACAATATGAAGAAACCTGAGCAAATTAATTAAGAAAATGCAAACAAAAAAATCTACAGACATGAACAAACATAATCAAGAAAATAATAAAATGAGTAAAAAAAATCTAATAATCAAGACAATGAACACAATATGCAACAAAATGAGCAAAAATAAAAAAAATAATGAAGAGGCACAAAGTAATTGCAAAAATGAATAAAAATGAGCAAAATAATCAACAAAATGAACACATTAATCCATGAAATTAGTAAACTAAGCCAAATAGTCACAAATTGAATAATAAATACCATACCATACCATAAAATCTTTATTTATAGAGCACTTTAAAAACAACAACATGGCTGACCAAAATGCTGTACACTCAAATAAACATAAAAAGACAAAACACAGGTCAGACATAAAACCAGGACAATAAAAAGATAAAAACCAGAAACAATTGAAAAATTGAAATAAAACAGCTAAACTAAGAAACAGTTAAAACAGACTAAAGATAACTAACAAAGAAAAAAAGAACAATAATAATAAATAATAATAATAAATTATTCAATAATAAATGAACAACCCAAGCCAACAATGAACAAAACAAAAAACAAAAAATGAAAATGTCTCAAATCATTGATATCCATATCATCTAAATTTACACACTACTAGTAAAAAATAATCTGACACCAATCATTGTGGGATTGCTGTCAAACAATCCCACTATTGTTCTGTTCCACTGGGGATTCCGCCCCTTTTTGGACCACTCAAACTTCCACAGGTTTTGCCCAATTCACACCATTCAAACACCATGTTGTCAAGCTAGTCCAGGACATTCTGGCTATTGATTTTTATAAATCTATCTTTTGCAGTTTTTAAATAATTTAGGGTTTTTTCATAGATTTTTTCCACAGGAAATGAATGGAGAACTCTAATGGAATATTTGTGCCACCGCTGCACTGCCTTTGATCCTTTGATGTTCATTCAACCTTGAATTCTCCTTTGAACTTTTTCGCAAATTCAGCGAGTTTCAGTCAGCAATCCCATGCAATTTCTTCAGAGATTGCACATGTTTTAGTTTAAATTGTTTGATTCAACATCTGCAGATGCATGTTAGACACACCTCACATGTATGAGGTGCCCCATACACAAGCATTATTGAATAACCAACCAATAACCTGAACAAAGCAAATAAAATAAAAAATCCACAAAATCAACAGAAATGAACAAAGACAATCAAGAGAATGTGCAAAAAAATCTCATAATCAATACAATTAACATCATATGCAACAAAAAGAGAAAAAATTCAAAGCAAAATATAGAAACTGTACAAAATAATTGCCAAAGTGCATACAAAATGTGTAAAATAATTAACAAAATGAACAAATGAATCAATAAAATGATCAAACTAAGTAAAAAAAAATGAACAGAAAAGTACCCAAAGTGTCTCAAATAATTTAAACTGTTTTATTGGAGATGAATTTGCTCACCCCCTTCTGAAATCTACACCTATGCTTTTTTTTTTTTTTTTTTACATATGTCTCGTAACACCTAGAAACACACATTACACTCACCTGTCAATAAGAGTCTGATTATTATGTGTGAATGTGCACTTGCATGTTGGCCTGTTAGCCCATTAAACAGTGTCAAAACAAGCTCAGAGAAGTGACATGGAGTGAGAAAACACAGCGACAGGGGTCAGGGTTAGTAAGGCTATCAGTGTATCAGCTAAAGCCACAACCAATCTGCATGTGTGTCACAGAGAGAGACCTTCTGACAGTGTGTACGTGTGTGTCTCTGTGCATGTCTATGCTCTTTTAATGGTCTACTAATCCCAAATGCATTTGGCTGGAAAATTAATCCAGGCCTGTTATAGCCAAGCTTTTAAACCCCCCTCTATGCTGCACATGCCTGTCCCTCAGTACACTCACTATGTTTACATGCACACAAGTATTCCCCTGTTACTCTGAATATGGCAATTTCCGGAATTTTACTGGTGTTGTGGAAACAGCATATTGTGGTTAGAGATTCAGAAATAGGACTTTTTCCAAATGTTTTCCAATAAGATATGACATATGCTCAGTGATGGATAAACTCAAACAGTACTAAAGTAAAAGTACTGTTACTTTACAAATATGAAGACTGGTAGAAGTAAAGGTGGTCCGAAAATAAGTAGCCTACTTGAGTGAGGGTAAAAAAGTAGTGAGTAACTTCATAACGTTGACTTTATTGCAGCCTAATATATTGTACAAAGAGGCCATTTATCTTACGGTCAATAAAAATGTAAAGTAGACATCATAAAAAAATGACAAAAACAGGCAAATGTAAAAATACTTGTTGTTAAACATTCCATTAAGATTTGTTTTTACAAGATTTGTTACTTGCTTTTTTCAGTTGTGTCCATTCATTTGATTATTTTGTTGAAGTTTTTAATTGATTTTGCTGCTTATTTTGTTGATTTTTTTTCAGATTGGTTGGCTATACTGTTCACATCAGTTCATTTTTTTAATTAAAATTTGCTCACTGAATCACTTATTGTTCAGTTATACTTAATGTATTATTATTTTATTATTTTGTTCATTTTGTTAATTTACATCCATATTTTATGAACTTATGGCCACTTTTTGAAATGTGACTTTTTTTCAATTAAATGTATTGCTTTTTTAAATTCATTTTTGCCCACTGTGTTTTATACTTTGTTCATTTTTTGGCTCTCCAACCATTTTGTTCATTTTCTTCTAATTTCCTTGAGTATTCGCTTCATTTTTGCTAATTCTTTTGCTTAGCTTGTTCATTTTTTGATTGTTTATTTTTTGTATTGCTGTTTAAGTATCCACTTAATTTCTATTGCTTATTTTGTTCATTTCTATCAATATTACTTATGTAGAACGGTCATTTTATGTTATTTTTATGGAATATTGTGTTCATAATTTTCTTTCACCTTCTTTTTTCGTCAGTATTTGTTAATTTTCTTGATGATTCCATCAAAATCTTTTTGTTGCATATTTAGTTCATCTTTATCTGCATTAACACATTTATTTTCTTTAATGGTCACAGGGTCAGGGGAAGAAACAGAAAATACTGTATCAACATTTCCAGGAGGAGCCGCCTGAAAAATAATGTTCCCCCAGTGTTTAAAGAAAACTTACGCCCTTGTGGAGGTGTGACATGGCGGGAGAAAAAAAGAGAGAGAAAGAGAGCTGGAGAGAGAGAGAGAGAGAGAGAGAAAGAAAGAGAAAGAGACATTATAACTGTATGGAGAGAGAAAGAGAGAGAGAGAGAGAGAAAGCGCGAGAGCGAAATAGAGAAAGATCGCGTCGCGATCGGAGCCTCCTTATTGGAGCGCGTGGAGCAGCGGAGCGATACGAGCGCGGATTCATTTGTTGCCATAGTGAAAAAGTAGATTAAGCAGCGCGCGCATGATGCTCTGATGGACGTGTGATGGATGCTATGTTTCTCCAGGAGCAGACACCTGTCCTGCAAGCAACGGTATGTGACTGTTGAGTATGTGTGACTGTTTTACACAGGTGAGGGAAATTTCAGCACGAAAAATGAAGGTTCGATGGATTTATTTGTCCTGACATTAAGTCCATGTATCGGAATGTAGCGTAAAACGACTAAACAGAGACAAGGGCGATGATTTAAACACTGGGGGGAATTTTTAGTCAGGCATCTTGGGGTCCTCCTGGAAATTATATCCAATGAACTCTTCATGTTCTGTGTTCTGGTCAAATGTTAATGTGGCAGTTTGTGCCACAAGTTTACAAAATAAAAAAATGAACTATGTAACGAAAGTAATAGACTAAAAACCAACAAAATAAGCAAGAAAATGGGAAATATTAACAAAAGGAGCAAGAAAGTAAAGACTAATAAACTACTTAATGACAGAAATAGTAAGAAAATAAATATAAATTAACTGTGTAATGAAAAAATAGACAAAAATTAACCACATACTGTAGAAAAGGAAAAAAAATAACTTCATTTTGCGCAAACACAAAATAAGCATGAAAGTAGAATAATATGACGTACTGTATGATGAAGAAAGGAGACAAAAAGGACAAAATGAACAACAATACATGTATAAACAAAAATGAACAAAATAAGACAGAAAATACACACAAATAAATTACCTACTCAAGGAAATAGTAAGAAAATAAACAAAAATAAACTATGTGATGAAGAAAATAGAAAGAAATGAACATAATAACCAAGAAAATGGACAAAATGAACAAAATAAGGGAATAAACATGATCTGCCCGATGAGGACTATAAGAACTAGAAAATATACAAACATGAACAAAATTAGCGAGACGTAAACACAAATAAATGACTCAATGAAGAAAATAAGCTCAATGAACTATGTAATGAAGCAAATAGAAAATAATTAACAAACTAAGCAAGAAAATAAAAAACAATATAATGAAGAAAATAGACAAAAATGAATCAAATAAGCTTGAAAATGGACAAATAAAATAATCAGGATGGTGAACTATAATGAATAAAATAAACAACTTTATTAACAAACATGACACAAATAATCCAGAAAATGAGAAAAATAAGTCATAAAACAAGCAAAATGGGATCAAGCACAGACAAATTATCACATCATGATACATATTTATATCACAATGCATAATATTTATATATATTTTTGTGTTCATTTATGTTGATTGATTTTGTTCATTTTCTCAATTTAATTAATATACTTGATTATTTTGTTTACTTTTTGGGCTGTTTTATTCAGTTTTGTCTTTTTTTTGCTGTTGCTCACAACATTTAATCAAACTAAACAAAATAAGACCAACAGTATATGAACAAAATGAACAAAAATTAACAAAAATTGGCAAAATGACAAACTAATTAAATGAAATTTAACCAAATTTTTGAGTAAATTAATACAAATAAACAGGAAAGCATGAATTTAACCTGTTTTAAGGGGTGGGCTAACACAAATGTAATATTTCTGATGGGAACTATATGTTGTGGTTGTGGTCTGCAGGATCCTCAAAGCTGGCAGCGACCTGATTGCACATATGGTTCTGTTTAATCTCCGATAAATCCTTCTATTTTACTGCAAGACTCATGCCGGCTATTGCTCTTTTTTTTTTTGTACAGACATCACAATCATGATCATCGCCATGTGCACACAAGGCATAGGTTTGATTTGAACATGACACTTTGTGTCAAATGCTGAATCCGTCCTGCTTTCTGGTGCAGCTTTATAGATGAATTTGCAGCTTCTCTGCAACATAAACAGATGACATTGTATTTATTTGTGCTATAAGTTATTCGTTCCTAAAGATTCCTTGTGCAAAGAGTAAATACTGAAATAGTTTTACTGAATTTTCTTTTAATTTTCACAAATTTTACTGCTTATTTTGAACATTTTAATTCATTTTCTTAATCATTTCGTGCATTTATGCTCAACAATTAATCTCCTAATATTTTTGAGTATTCTGTTAATTTTTGAAAATTTTCTTGCCTATTTTGCAAGAAAATTTTGAATATTTTGTTAATTTATATTTAATTCTTCACAATTCTTTTCATTTCCCTTAATATTGTGTTCTTCTTTTGCTCCTTTTTCTGCTTATTTTGCACATTTGAAAAGTTCAGTTTCATTTTCATGGTCATTTTGTGAATTTATGTCCAACTTCATGAATTTATTTATTTATTTTTTTGAGTATGCTGTTCCTTTTTGCTCTTTTGGTGGATTTTTAAAAAATGTTTTGTTCATTTGGTTGAGTATCCTGATCTTTGTTGATCTTTTTGTTGCTTATTTTGTTCATTGTTTTGGTAATTTTCTTGATTGTTTTGCTCCTATTCGTTGCTTGTGCTCAGCGTATGTTGTATTCCCAGGTTAAAGTGCATCAGTCTTTTCATGCAGACTGTGGAATAGCCCATGCTGTCAGCAGTGTGGTGTCAGTGAGGCTGCAGACGGCTGCAGAGGAGCAGGATGTTTCCATTACATTTGTATTGATTTTCTATCTTTAATGATTTGATCTGTGATGGTCTTTGAGGTGGACACTGGGCTTAGCTGTATAGGTTAATGGCTCTTTACTCCAGTGACCGCTATGAAACTTCAAATGTTATCGATCCCCTTCAGTGCATCGTTACCTCAGCCCACAGTGTCACCTCTGATGTCTATTTGATCAGAGAGAAGGAACGAGGGAGAGAGAGGCAGAGACAGCAGCCTTCACCCCTCACATCAACACAACACACAGCAGTGAATTATAGCACCAGCTAATTAATGAACTGGACAAATACAGTTATGTGTAATAGTTCCAGGATACTGACCTATAGGCAAAGTGAACTAAATGAGAAAAATGATTCATTTGTTTTCTTTTTTCTATTCTTTTTGTTTATTTCTTGATAATTTATTTTCAACATTGTTCATTTTATGCACCCCCCCTTTTGTTCCCGTTCTTGATTATTTTGTCAATTTTCATTTATTTTCCTCATTATCTTGTCATTTTCTCCACAGTTTCTGTCCCACTTTGCTTATTTTGTCCTTTTTTACTAATTTTCCTCACCATTTTGAAAATTTAGCTCATTTTCCTCATCACAATATCCATTATCAGTCCTTTTCTTTATCATTTTGTCCATTTCTGTTCATGTTCCTTATTATTTTGTCAGTTTTTAAAATTTTCCTCATTGTTTTGTCAGTTTTCAGGCATTCTCCTCATTATTATGTCCATTTTTATTCATGTTGCTCATCTTTTTGTCCATTTTTGTTCATTTTTCTCATTTCCTCAATTTTTATTCATTTTTCCTCATCATTTTGTCCATTTTATTCATGTTCCTCAGTATTTTTTAACCCTTCCTCATTTTTTATCCCATTTTGTTCCTCATCTTAATCATGTCAATTTATATTCATTTTCCACAATTTGTTACTAATTTTTCTCATCATTTTGTCCATCATTGCAAATTTCTTGACTATTTTGTTCATTTTGTGTTATATTCTGTTCAATTGTATTTATTTTTTTGACATTTTTGTCATTTTCTTCATTATGTGTTTCATTTTTAGGTACATTTTCAGGATTACTTTGTCCATTGTTGTTCCTTTGCTTGATTATTTTATCAGCTTTTAGTCAGTTTCCTTTTTATCTTCTTAATTTTTCCTCAGAATCTGCCCACTTTGGTCATTTTGTGTCACATTAGTTCACTTTTGGCTGTTTTCTTGATTATTTTGTCAGCTATTATTCATTATTTTGTTAATCTTCCTCACTCTATGTCCAGTTTTGTTCATTTTGCTTTTATGTGTTGACTTTTGGACATTTTTACTATGTTTGTCATTTTCTTCACTGGGTGGTTCATTTTTAAAAATCTTTTGATGCTTATTTTCTTCATTTTGAGTCAGTGAGTGCTTTTTGAATGAGTTTTTGCCTGAATGTTGTAGCTGCTGTAAATGTGAAGTTACTGCACTTTGCCTTCATAGGGCATTAGTAATGTGATAAAAACATATTAGCAGGGTGTAAAGTAAAGTCTTAAATTTGACATCCATTTTCTGGAGCTAAAAGATGACATGTAAAAGTGAATAATGTTGCTGTTTATTTTCTTTTGTACCTTAGGATCATTTTGACTGTGTTAAATAATCTGTTGGGTACCTAATATTTTGCTACCAACAGTGGCCACTGTTTGTTGACTTCACTTGTGTGGTTGATGTATGCAAATTGTTGATTACTCTAGCCACAACAAATTAGGTCTTGTTTCTTCCAGTCGGTAAGGACTGGGGCAACTCTTTGCTTTGCAATGAGGCTGATGCAGAAATAACATACAGTTGTAGTACCGATGACAGCCATGGGGGCACTGTTCATTTAGCTCCAAAAGTCCCTTCTTCTTTCAGCTGTTCCCTTCAGGGGTCGCCACAGCGAATCACCTGCCTCCATCTTACCCTAGCTCCAAAAGTCCCTAACTCCCAGAAAGTTATGTCGGACCTATCACCACAAATACTAATATAAGTGAATACATTTTTGTCATGACTCATCATTCTATTTTCTATTTCATTTATTCTATTTTATTTGTATAGCGCCAATCATAATCAGTGATTATCTCTAGGCACTTCACAATTTGAGGCTGAGACCTCATGACTATACAGACGATCATTTGCATTCACAAGTGTAGCATACAATTAACCTAGTACATGATCTCAAATGTTTCATTAGCACCCTCTAATACATGACAATATATCTGCTATTAAAATATTACCAAAAATAGTATCTGCTGTGGCTTTGATTGACAGGTCTGTATGACAGCTCCACCTCTGCTTACAGAGTCGACCAAGTCATAGTTTCTGTTTATTTACCAGAACACAATTTTATCCTGATAAAATCACTTGACTGTAGAGGTGGTTAAATGCTTTGTTCTGTAATGCATGGTTTTACTTGGTAAAATCATGCACTGCTGAACAAAGCAATGGTAAAATGTTTCTATTTTGTATTATTTTGTTCATTTTTATTTCTTTTACAAATTTTTGGTCATTTTGCTCCGAGTATTGTTCATGTTGTTGATTATTTGGCCCATTTTATTGATTACATGGTTCATGTTTTGCTCATTTTCATATTTTTTATTGGCTTAGTGATTACGCCCATAGATACAGAACAACTTAGACATGATACTGATTCCTATGGCTCTTAAAGAGATTCTCAGGCGTTAACAGTCAGACGTCTCAATACTTTATCCATATATTAAATGAACTGTAAGCGAGATGGGAGGTGGGGAAACAATGCAAGTTCAAAGATGTGTTTGGAGCAGAGAGCGAGAGAGAGGCGGAGGAGGGGAAAGGGAAAAGGGGGTGGGAGAAGCAGAGAGGTGTTTGGAGAGAGGCTCAGGTGTGCGTGACTAGAAAACGGAGGAAGCTCAGGCTGCACACTCAGATGCGGCTCCGGCGCGCTTGACATTGGACTACCCACACTGTCACCGGGATCTCTCTCTGTCTCTCCGTCTTTTATCACTGAGACTTAAGTTGAAATGTAATTACCCATTTGGATTCAAGCCACAGACATTCGGAGCACAGAAGGTAAGACTGTTTGGATAGAATATGCGCAAAAATATGGCTTTCACCAAAACGCACCGCGCGTCATTGCATCCTCCTGACTTATCCCGCAAACATTTGTTGGAGTTTTATTTCATTTTGTCCGTGCTGGGTCTGCAACAGTCCTGTGATGCTCGACTATAGAAGCCCTTACATGCAATGATGAGCTTCCATGATCCCGTATCACCGTCGCCTAGTTAAAGCATTTCGCCGGAGAACATGTTATTAATCAGACAGGGGGCGATCAGAAAGCGGCAGTCCACGGGCTCATGCTGGAGCCGTGTTCATTTCACACCGTGTCTCTGTCATGTTTTGCATAAAACCCACGTCTGTCCGTTCGATTCGGTGCAAATGATTGAGTGTGATCCACTGCGGTTGACAGATGCGGTGCTGCGTCAGGCATTGTTGTTCTCTCGAAGAGTTATTTTGTCCAAATATGCTGCACTTGAATATCCGCAATTAATTAACTTATAGCACATCAGCTTTATCGGAATGTGGAGTAAAAACCCGACATCGCAGTGTGAGACACAATGAGGTCGCTGTGAACCCGCTGAGATGACGGAGTCTCTGTTGAAAGTGAGCACATTGAAGTGATTTAAGGTCAGAGCGGGTTGGTTGGTAGTTGAACACACGCCGCTTCTGTCACACCTTGTGTTTGCAGCAGCAGGTAAAGTGAGCGCTGTGTTGTGACCTGATGGCAACAGTGACTGCACATGGATTATTACTGACGCAGCTTCACATGCCCTCAGGGAGGCAGACAGCCTTCAGTGTGGTTCATGACGCGTTGAGACCAAACAATAGTGGATGCAGTAGGTCGTGGTCGTTGAAGTACATTTTTAGGAGTTTAATTCACAGTCACATCATAGCCATATCTGAGAAATTAACAAAAGGAATATATTTAAATATAAAGGAGGTTTTCTGAACTAATTTGCAGAAGCAAACAATTCTCAGCTTGTAATTTTCTTACATCTTATGCATTTTCATCATTTTGCATCTTTTGTCCATTTTTATTTATTTTCCTCATTATTTTGTTCTATTTTTCTGTTCCATTTTGTAGATTTTTTCCCCTCATTTTCTCTTCCATTTTGTTCCTTTTCTTGATTATTTTGTCAATTTTTTTTCATTTTCCTCCATTTTTATTCACTTTTCTCACAGTTGTATCCATTTTTGGTTCAGCTTCTTAATTATTTTATTAATTTTGCTTATAATTCTTCTTCATTTTCTTCATTATGCGCTTCATTTTTAGGTACATTTTCTTAATTAATTTGTCAATTCCTGTGCCTGTTCTTGATTTTTCTGTCAGCTTTTACTCTTTTACCTCATTATTTTGTTCCTTTTTCTCTCAATGGCTCCTGATTTCTTCTGAAATTAATAATTTTTGTCTCAGGGCACCATATCACAATATAAATCAGATTTCATAAAGTCAAATTCTAGATGAACGCTTTTTTGCATGTTTGAAAGTACTTGTATTTAAAGTTTTATTTTTATTTTTTTTTTGCATTTTCTATGCTTGTTTGTGCACTTGACCTTATGAGAAAGTTTGTATTTTACTTGACAACCAAGGAGGTAGCCTCAAACTGCAACCCAGATATCCAATTCAATTCAACAAGACCTACAATATTAAAATATATACAGGAAATTAAAATATCAACTGTACCAGTGTATCCACAGCTGTGCTACTGAACTTATATATGACGACAAATAAATTAAGATACTTATACATAAGACATATGCACACTGAGTGTTGCATTCAGTCACGCTGTCAGGTTCCTCCAGCAGTGATCTCATTGCATCGTTACAAGCAACATTGAGTCTTTGCAAACTACACTGACCAAAACTTCCAATGTAACATTCCAGGTGTAAGATATTTTGAGCGTGCGAAACCAAATTATGAATTTGAGTTATGACACACCGAATACACCTTGAAAGCTCATAAGGTTTGACTTTGTTTTGCTGTGTGGGTACATTGTTCCACTTGACTGCACATCCTTAGAATTATGGCATGTTGATGAAATTTACTTGATCCAACTGACCAATCCTTCTAAAACTTGGTCAGTAAATAGCTGAACCACAATTTGTTTTTTTTTTAGCCGTGATATTCTTGTATGACAATAAGTGTATTTGGCAAAATGTACACCTGTCTTTTAGAGATTACTTTTTTAAACTTTTGCTGGACAGCATTGACTTAATTTGAACAAATGAAATTTTGTTTTCTGAATCTTGTGAAACTGCCTAAATTGCAAAATGTAGATTCTTCCTTTAGAGACATTTTTTGCTTGGCAAAAATTTACAATGAATGTTGTTTGCATGTCATGGTATATTGTGAATTTGTTGCTGCACCATGCACTCTTAAAAAAAAAAGAAGCTTTAGGCTTCTTTTGAATCATGTTTAGTCTTAAGTTCATGGAAACAAAATAAATTCAAATTATACATGATAAAAAATGTAGGTAAAATTTTTGGACCCGGTCCTGTTTTGTTCACATCATCAATTAATAATCGTTACATCTTGGGTATTTAAAAAAAAAAAAATCTAAATCTTTTTGCATCTTTTATCAGTTTTGTCTTGTTACGTCTATTATTTTTTTCTTTTTTGTATCTTTTGATTTTTTTTGGTATGTTTTCATCTTTTTTGCCACCATCTTTTTTTTATGTCCCTGTGCTTATGTGTCTTTCATGCCATTTTTTTTTTAGAATAGAATGCAATGGAATAAATGTTTATTGTCAACAGTAGAGGGAATGTTCCTTTTCACCAAACATAGACATTGACTTAAAACAATAAAAAAGATGACGAAAACTGACATGTACGACCTAAAACATGTCAACAATCAGATTGTTGAATTAAGAATATTTTATAATGCTATGGATGACGGACTTCATAAAATAGGTTTTTTGTACACAGAGGGACGCCATAGTGGTTCAAAGGTCCTAACAGAGGATGGTAGTGATCTGACAGGGTGCTGCTTGTTGTCTTCTCAGTACTTTGGGAAAATGTTGGTTCAGGGGTTTTTCCACCTTTTGCATCGTCTACATATTTTATGCCATTTTTATGTTGCATCTGTGACCTCTTCATAGTTTAAATGCACAAATAACTGGTTTGTTCAGCTTCAGTCTGAGCTAGAAATGAACCTTTTAAACTGTGAACAAATCATGATGTGTTGTGATAATTATCAATATAAGCTAACATAAAACCAATAACATGATGACATTTTGGCTGCATTGCCCAACTCTGGGAGGCAACAGTCATCAAAAATGTACTTTAGCGGGTGTGACTTGAAAGAAAAAATATTGTGCATGAAGGTGTTATTGGTACAGTACGTGTGTGTGTGTATATATATTGTTTGGATTTCACCTTGTGAGCACTATGACCAGTTTGCTGGTGCTCAGATCATTAAGAAATAACAAGGCAGAAAAGGCTGATTTTAATGAACCTTTAATGTTTTCAATCGGGCTGACAGGCTTTGTAACGCTGGGGTCCAGGTGCAGTAAATCTACCTCTGTCCACCTGAGGCTTATCCAGACTTGCTGCCACATGCCGACTCAGCAGAAGCCTCCCCAAATAACCTGAAGTCTACAAAATATGTCTGTTTTTATAAACCGCACACAGTGGAGAAAAAAAAACTAGAGTGTGACCCATTTTAGTTTCCAGCAAATGATAAAATAATAATAGGAACCCAGTTTTGGTTTGGGGAACAGTTATCAGTGTCTGTTTACCCGGTACATGTTTGTGTGGTTTTTATTTTGACAGAAGTAATTCTTTTATAAAAACATGTAACCTCTATTTTAAGTTTGGAATCCTATAATGTAGGCCACTGCGCTGAGGAATAGATGATGAAATCGGTACACAGGTCGACATTTCAGGTTAGATGGGGGAATTTTTAACCTTTTAATATAGTAAAATAAGCATTTACAGTATCTCCTCCAGCAGTTTAAAGCAGTTTAAATCAATGGCCAGTAGTAGTTCTTTAGAATTCAGATGATATGATCTTTTTGGTCTCTAAAAACCATGATTTATGTATGTACCATATTTTCCGGACTATAAGGCGCACCTAAACGCCGTCAATTTTGTCCAAATATGACACTGCGCCTTATAATCCGGTGC
>JAQQAE010005810.1:0-17257 GCA_029823295.1 Pseudamia nigra
AAAGGGCCGAGACACTGCACATTTTCTTTCTAACCAGTCTCTTCAGCAGGTGATTTCACTGAATTCCTTCCCACTGACTGCAGTTCAGTAAAAATACCTGCTTTAGTAAGTGGCTGGAAAGAAAACCTGCAGTGTCTCGGCCCTTTGTGGCAATGATTGGACACCCCTCGTTTAGAGTGATCTATTGTGGTACCTATTAGAGTCCAGAGGGGACTGGACAGCTGCATTTTTAACTGATCTTTTTTTTTTTTAGGTACTATTTATGTTTCTGATACATTCTCAGTTGTACATCACTTGCTTGATGCTCAGCTCTATGCGCCTCCAAAATGGCATCATGCTGACCTGAACAGTTTATTTCTCATTCCTTTAGCTGAAGAGCACAGAACACAGCACCTGGTTTTGCATATGAACTTGGTGCTAACATTAGTTAACTGAGTAGATGAAGCAAAACTTTATTTTTCTTCATTCCCTTAAGAGTTATAACTGACTAGCATCATCCATTTCCATTACGCTATATACATAGAAAGTAACAGAATAGCAACTTTTTAAACTAAAGCACCACTAAACACAGCACTGCTGAATATTAGAAATAGACTAATGAATAGTTGAATATTATAAATACACTAATGAACGGTAAAACAAAGCAGTCCCAAACCAAGAAAACATTATTTTCTGCATTACAACCAGATGGTGTATAAGAGTTACATACCACACCATTGGAGTTGTGCACGCCATTCAAGTTTATCTTTGTCACAAATCTGACAAATGGTGGAGACTCTGGGTATCCTGGCCCACATTCAACCTTCAGATTGTACATCCTGTTTTCATAGCTTGTCTGTGAAAAGATTGAAGTACAGAGAGGTGAGTAGACATGTTTAAATAACAGCAGGTTAAACTGAGAGCATAATGCAGCAGCCACCTGCAGACAGCCCTTAAAGTTCATGGAAACTACCATTTACTTCCCCAGGCTGTGAAGCAAGCTAAAGATCTCAACACTTCTGCAAAATGTACCTCACAACTGTACCAAGTAGTCATTCATCCATGCAGCATTTAAATAACCAAAGGAAACCAGCTGGTATTCACTTGATTACTTGTTTTCATTTCATGACTTGTTGTTGTCTTCTATAAATTTACTGAAGTGTTTTTGCAATTAACATAGCATCATTCTTTCATGTCACTTTAGCTGCTGCCATCATATGTCAAACACTTGCTTGTACATCATTCTTTTCAATACGTATTTTGTGAATTCTGAGAAAGTGCACAAATTACAAAAGGAACAAACTACTCCACTTTTGAACACTTATTGAGACCACTCACCCGTGGTGGGCCAAGGATCACCCCTCTCCATCGTGTTAAGGTCATGTCCTCATCATCCTCCAGACCCCAGCTCACCGTTCCATCTCCAACACCTTTCTGACCTTCTTCCAGCTCTTCCAGTAGCCGGAAATTGCGAGGAACTTTAACGCCTGTTGGTGGACACATGCCATACATTCAGTTTTTACTATGTGCCAAGTTGACTATGATGAATTAAACTACAGCAAAACCATGCAGACCAGGCGTATGTTTATGTGATCACTTGATCACTAGTTATCACTTGGGAGTTTTAAGGACTGGTTACCTACAACCAATTTATATGTTTTAGGACCTGTGCTGATTTGTATATGTGCTGTAGCGCTACTACATTTGTAAAAGCATTTTTCTTGTTGCAGCTGTTCCTGAACTTCGCCATTGTCCAGCTGCAGGAGCATCTGTGAGAACAGTGCCTTGCAGTTAAAGGTATGACTTGGTCGTAGATCTGCTCTTCCAGACATGCATACAGCAAAAGAAAAGTAAAATAAAAGGCTTTCTGACCTGCCCTCACATGGTAAATGTAATTCATAAAGCTCGCCTTTAATTTAGCATTCGGTTTCCACGCTGCTGCATGATTTGGCCTCTGCAGCAGCTAATATATGACGGTGCTGCACTGTCACCTGAATCATGCAAACTAACCACAGTGCCAGCTGCTTTTGCTATTTTAGCACAGTTCACAGCATCGACAATTCCCCAGCAAACCTTACACAGACCCGTTTTACTGGAGGCTGAATGTCACTCTTTCCGAAAACGTACAGTCATCGTTGACGTAAAACATATTTATCCATGCAAACAGGCTACATGTTGATGCACCGCCGTCAGTTCGTGGTAGTTAATGGCCCTCTCTGCAACACATCGTTTTCAGTCACTAAATATATGTCGCAAAATTTAAAAAAAAAAAAAAAAACCTGCCTGAGTCAGACCTTAAGGAAGCAGCACTTTGGCCGTAGCGTCTGCTTTAGCCACCGTGCTACATTTAGTTAATTAGATGAACTTTGGCAACGTTATATACAGATTATTGGTGTTAATTCACCCTGAATACTTCACGGCCATTACATCACACGCGACGTTAATCCAGTTGTCAGAAGTCACACGTCTTGTCGTCTTTTGCCTCACTTAGCTAGCTAATGTTACCGTTACGTCCGCGGATACCATCACCCCCTATTCATTCTTCTAGGCGGATGCAGCCATACATTAGCTATATCTATTCACATACCGCATTGGCTACCGGATAAAGAAAACACTCATGGAACATATCAGTTGCGTCTTGATGATTTGATTAATATCTGACAGTTTCTCTAGGTGATTTATTTCTCTGTAAGGTTTACCTGATCCGGCGGCGACCGCCATCTTGTCGCTACACAGCGGGAGCGCGCACGTAGTCTGGCCATTGTCGCCTGGGGCTCGTACACGAGGAAGAAACGCAAACATTGCATTCTTTGTTGTTCTCTAATATGTGCAGTCTGTTGGTGTTCTGCAGCCTGCGCGATGAAACAAGAACTGTGTGAGTGACGGTGAAGAAAATCTGTGGTATTTCAGCTTCGCTGCTCATTTGTTTGAGGTTTCTTCAGACTACGGAAATCTAAGGTTGTATGGAGTCCAGCAGCATTACTAAAGCAGTTTTTATTAGAAGTATCAGCAACGCAAGGAAAACTGAAACATTATTTACCGTCAAACACATCAACCAATAAAGAATCCAGTTCTGACAGTTTGTGAACTGACCTACACCTGTTGCTGTTAAAGAGTATGTGCACTGCCTCATTTTTTATTTAAAAAAAAAAATAAAAAAAACATACACAGGATAGTGACATCCAAGTGATTTGAGTATTATGGCTTACGTGTTTAAGGCAAACTGAGCCTTGTTCCATACATATTTATTCCACTAAATATGTATGTATTGTTGTGGACCTTGACTTGAAGATTTCTCCATGAACCTGTCAGCTAGAAAGAAATAGAAGAAAACAACTAGAGGTAATTAATAGCCATTTATTAAGTTTATTTATAAATACAGTTTAATATATACATTTTAAGTCTCCCAAAGGGAAGACAACAAAAAGGCATCAAGGCATTATTCTGATATCTAAAACTCCATCACCACCAGCATACATAACCACTACAACATCCAAATGGATCTCACCTCACAAGATGTGAGAGGCAAGCAGCGGGCGATTTTAAAGTCCATCAGTGAATTGCTTGCCATATCACTGGCAAAATTTACAGTAAATTAATCAGGGGAGAGAATAAGGCAGTTCAATAAAAAGTTCAAGGATCATTACAAAAGTGATTTCAACACAGCATGTCAAATATACCAACAACTCCTGCACCCTGCTATCAAATTTTATTTGCAATCACAAAATTGTACGAAATATTTAGTGAACCATACATTGTCAAGAATACCCTAAATTCACTGGTGAAAGACCATTGTCTCTAAGCAGAAAAAAAACAATTTAATCACAAACTGTGCCTCAATAATAAGAGGCCAAGTTAACTGAACTGATATAACAAGTAGTGGACCTAAATGCTTTTCACACCAATCGGCTTGGCTAACGAAACCTGATTTAAATGAGTGACTAATGTTTCATAACACTACCCATTACGGTAATAAACAGCCTTATCTTCAGTAATGGAAATTATTCATCAATTCACATCAAACTAACTGAAACACTCTAACCACAATCCTGAGGTCATCTCTGGAGAAAAAGAATCAAGTTAAAGTATCGTAGATCAGTGCTCAGAAGCAGAATCTCCACTGTGAAAACCAAACAACAGCAATTATAGCAAAGATTATTATGTTATGGCTTCCTTCTGAGCTCGACACATATTTTGTTGATTAAGTCATTCTTTTTAAATCACTCTCCAAACTAGACATTCTGCCACAGATAAACAACAAACTTTTCTGAAATTGTTATCATGAAAAACTGGGGCATTCAGTAGAGCCAATTCCAGAATCTAGTTTGGAAAATAAATGTGTGCATTTGACTATCACTGATGAATAAAAAGCTCTACTTCTATTCAGGCCTTAAACTCTGTTGCACTAAACACCATCCATGAACCAGCATATATTACACTACCAAGCACAAGACTGCTTCTCACAATATATTACAAGCACTATGCAATCTGCAATGTACTTCTGCTGTTGACCTATAGCGAACGATTTTATATGATCAAGTATGAAGGATTCAAAACTGGAATATTATATTATAAAAAAGCAAATTTGATTCCAAAATAAACTATTATTTGTCTACTTTGATTACAAAACCAGAAGCTTTACATTTAACTTGGTAAACCCGACTGGTACGCTCTTCCTTCTTCATTTGTACCTGAAAACATTCCCAGGCTTCCCACGGAATGAAGACAACATTTTGGTAGGGCAACCCTAGGACCATTTGGTCAAAGTTTGGGCTCATCTTTTAAAGCAGTATGTTAAATTTCAGTCAAAGTGAGCAGAAGCCTTTCTAATCAGTGTCTGCTTTACAAAACTCAAGGAAAGCTGGTGACCCAGTGTATTGCTGCACAAGCCAACATGCTCTATGCATGCATGCATTCTCACGTCTGTGTCAGTGACATCTCAATTCGGAAAAATAATTTAGTCATGCAGGTTTATAAATAGCTAAACGTTTGAGCTCCGGTTTTTCCACTTTGTAAATATGTGTATTACTATTAGAAAATAAAGGCATTTAACCTAATCAAAATTTAAGACATATAGTTAAGAGCCTCTTATGACACTGCATAGTTATTCGCTGTACAACACATTTACAAATTACTGACTTAAGCGGTAAAAACGTATCAATTAATTACATAATTGTCGGCTGTAATTATGAAGAAATTCCTGGATCGTCAGCCTTCACTGAAGCCCGAGTCCGTTTGTCACAGTTACCAAGGCGGTACACAGTGGCAACCTCACTCGGAATGATGCACTCTGAAACTGACAATTCAATCCCACTTTACAAAGGAACAGCAAGATGCGAGGAGTGATAAAATATTACATTTAGTTGGCACGTCATTTGGAGTGTCTGCGTAGGATTAATTCTGAGACGTGTAACCCAGACAGACAGAATGACAACAGAACGCAGGCTGCAAATCAAACAGGAGGACATCTATACTGCATCAGCGAGTAAGGCAGCTTGAAATGGACTGCGTGTGCCTCTTTTCTGACTGTAAAAATGAGGTTAGTTCATCAGGAGTCAAAGACCGAACAAAACAGAGACAATAGAGGACACACGTCTGTCAGAGATTCATCTGTAGAGCCAGACAAAAACCATGATGCACCTCTGATCACCCGGTATCCACACAGACACAAAGATATCCATTTGACTGCTTTGAATCAAATTAATGCATATTCTCATTTTAGCTGAAAATTATTTATGATCAGTGTTGCTGTGATCATCAAAAGATACATTGATTAGTTAAATCACAGAGATTATTTAATACACTCTGGCCTTTTTTCATCTTGATGGGTCAGAGAGCAAAACAAGCACTGTTATTTCTTTTTGGTTTTCTTGATTTTAAATATTTCTATCTGCATCTTGGTGTGCTTTAAGCTTTAACATATCAAAACAGCAGTCAGTGTCTCAGACTGACAATTTACAAACTACACAGTTAAATATGGCTGTGTTCAACCTTGTAGCAAATTCTTAGATACAAGAGTTCATTGATTTTTTTTGTTTAAATCATGAAGACATTATCCTAGAACAGTCTCAAAAGTGTGCTGCTGAAGCCAAATGTGCAAGATGTCAACAAATGTAACAGTAAGTTTCCAATTTGTTCTTTAGCTATCTACATTGGTAATCCATCCAAAAACAGTCTGATTTCACCCTACAACTTATCATGCTCTAAATACAGATCTCATAGACCTTGAAAGGTAGAGCGTCAAAGATTAACCTAGCACTTACTGTCAGAAAAATGAGTGTGAGACAGTGTATAATTCAAATGAACAGCTCAGGAGGAAAAAAAAAAAAAAAAAAAGTGTCTCTTTCAAATGCTCTTCCTCAGACAGTTTGAGATTTTCTGGAGCGATTTAAAACTATGTGCCTGACCAAACCCGTTTCCTCAAAAGCCTTTGTGAATCACCGCCAAAAGTAACGAGTTGTGTTAGACATACAAGGATGAACGGAGATACAGTATTGCAATTTGAAAAGATGATCTTCAGTGTGACGGAACAAACAGTTCCATGAACAAAGCCCTCCTCATAAAAACGGACAAAATGTGCAAGACTTAAAGCTATGGCATCAGAAACTGTTAGTTTTTCTTCCTATGGATTACAGTTTAAGTGAGGCAAAAAAGGGGATGAGAAGCCTGAACAGAGCCAGGGTCTTCTGAGGTAGGGTGCAGTTAGTCTGCAGCGTTACTTGACTTTCTGAGCCCATTTCAGGTCATCCGCCCTGGGCTTCTCTCCCGTCACACCCTGGATAAGATCCTCTAGGTACCGCCAGAAACCCAGCTTCTCCAGACTATAGTTCAGCCAACCTGGACGGAGAAAGAGCAACGACAACTCTGTCTCATTCACATCCTGGGAGCTCATTTCAAAACATCAAGCAAGGTTTTCCCTACAACTAGACACAGCACCAAGGCTATTTTCAGCACCCTCTGAACCCTGTTAATGTAAAATGAGGTTGTTCAATCACTGATGATCTCCCAAAAAAGACTGGAATTTTTAGTGATTTTTTAAAACATCTTTCTTGTTACAAGCAGCACTGTAGTAAAAATCACCATTTCTGAACCACTCTTTATTTTTGAAATTTCTATTTCCTTTGCCTTACTTCCTGTTTTTTTCCCCTTTCACCCTTCACTGACTGAGTTCACCTGTGCACCATGTTACTCAAGACCCACATGTTGAGTCTTTTGTCCACTTTGTATGGGGCAGCGGCACAGACAGGAGTCACTTGTGTCTTTTAATTTACACAGTATTTGATCTATAATTATATCTCACAAGGGGTTATCTTTGAATATTTAGTAGTGAACTAATTTGTTTAATCCTGCTTTTTGTTTTTCAGACCACAGAGCAACCCATATGTTTTTTTCCCCTTCATCATTTTGAATGAATTGTTAATAAATGAACTGAAGAGTACGGTAACTGAAGTTCGGTCTTGTGGTATTCCTTGCATCCTAACAGACGTCCCATGACGAAAGTACATTTCTAATTTGAACCTCTTTAACAAACACCTATCCAAAAAGTTGATAGGATTGAGATCTGACAGTGATCAATAACATGGCAAGTTCAGGACTGTCATGTTATGGTGTTTTGTTACAAGCCGAAGCACTGCTTATGAAAAAGCAGTGGTGCCACTTATTCCAAAAGCTGATAGGATGGACATCTTTAAGTCATCCATAAACATGGCAAGTTTAAAGTAAATTGGTTCAGGCATTTTTAAGCTGTCATGTTGAAACAGTTACTATGTGAATGTGGACGAGATGGACACAGGATTGTAAGCCAATATCTGCCTTTCTCAGCCAATAATAAAGGCAGAAAGCATCAAAACTGAATAAGTGAGTTTTTCCAGATCTACACGCTACAGTCGCCCACTTTACAAGTCTTGTTTCTTTAGCTTTTCATGCATTTCTGCATTACCTTTTTCAGTAGTATCATGTAAACTCTTCCACTGTTTGACTTGTGACATCACAGGTACATCTCTTTTTGCAAGTCATGACAGTGTACCAGAGTTTACTTGTAACTTTTCATCTGTTCTGCCTACTTGTTTGCACCCATCAAGGAAAATAAAAAGATTTGTCCATGTTTACAATATTTTATCAAATTTTATGCAGCATTTCAGTGATAATATAGTCCAAAATGATATAGAATTATCCATTTGTTATTGAAGTTTGAGTCTTCCTCCCACAGGTTTCCCTAAATGTCCTACCAATAGGAAAATATTGCAATTATTAAGTCTGAGAATATAAATGGACAACTTTTAATCAAGTAACAGTAAATTTTCTCCAGAAAACAAAGCAAACCCCCACCGCAACCAAATTACCCATGTTTTCAAGAAACCCTGAACAATATACTATGTGTTTCGCCCCTAAATTATAATATTCCAAAAAGCAAGACATCAGCTTGAAAATTAAGAGGGCGAAATACTTGCATTTCACTCATTTACTTGGTGAATAGAAGTACATTTATCAATTTTTGACAGATCTGAGAAGCTAAGAAGGATTCAAATGTTGTCAGTGTACATAATTTTTATTCTGAAACATGTTTGATACCAGATCTGTTCTACTGGAAATAAGAGATGTTTCCTCTTTCAAAACAATGCAAAATGTCCTCCTTTAAATAAAATCGACGGGGAGAAGCATACAGACCTGTGGTGATGCAGAAGTACGTCTCATGCGGGGAGACGTGGTGAATGCGGTGATGTTTACGTGGTAGGATGATGTGACAGTCTTGTAGGAACACAACCCATCGAGGCAGACCGAAGTACGTATGTGACCATTTGTGAATCTGGTTGGTGAGCGTCACAAAGATGGCTAGTGCAAATAAGTAGCAGTACCATGAGTAGATATGGTAAATCTCCGCTGCAATTAGAAAAAAAAAAAAAAATAGTTCAGCAACAGTTATTCAGACTACATTTCTACAGCATTCTTATTCGGTAAATGTAAAGAGATGCTGGGCTGTGTTGATACAAAACTCACCAGGGGAGAGGGTGAGAAAGTTGAAGGCCATGTTTGCTAGAGGGACGATGGTCAGCATGCAGTTGTCACCATTGGTCTCAATGAAGTCGTGACGGGTAATGGCTGTGGGGTCAATGTGGTGCTCTCTAAATGGTCGTATAAAGGCCTGCGGGAAAGATCACACAGCACAGTGGAGTATAACATAAAGCACACTGACTGTAAAGATAAGAAGGGTGTTCATGTCACAGGCTGCTTTAGCTCAGTAGAAGTCATATCTTACCCTTCCAAAGATGGGGAGGTCCACTGAGCCCCACGTATCAGCCCCCCAGTGTACAAGACCTGATGCAAAGTCTGCGGTGAGGATTCCTGCCACTGGAAAACAGAGAAGGGGAGCATTTTAACAGTGTAGATGTGAAAACATAAACTAATATCTCACAGGGAAACGCAGTGGATGCACTGATGTTTGCGTGGTAGGATGATGAGCTAGTTCTGTAGGAACACAACCCATGTGCGGAATTAGTAAATAAAGTGTGAAACAACTCCGAACATTTTAGATTTTAGATTGTCCAAAGTGGCCACATTTAGCTTTGATGGGCCTCTCATCAGATTCATGAGTAAGGGTGGGTTCAGAGTCAATAGCCCCATTAGTGCTTCTGCAACTACTACATAAATCCATATTATGACAAGAAACACTCAATTAAGTAAAAAGAGATTCATTTAAGAAATGAAGGTCAGTCAATTTGAAAAATCTCAAGCAGTTTGAATGTGTCCAAGTGCAGTCAGCTGCACAGTTTCATTAAAGTGCAGCCTTTAATGAAACTGGTTCTTATGAGGACTGTCCCAGGAAAACAAGACCGAGAGCTACCACTGCTGCAGAGGATACATTTATTAGAACTACCGGTCTCAGAAACCATAACTTTACAACACCTCAGATAGTGTTTGATGGTTTCCACATGTTCTGTCACAGTTGAGACGCTCTTAGTATTAATATACAATGTGGGTGACACAGTGGTGCAGTGGTTAGCACCTCACAGCAAGAAGAGTTTGAACCCAAAGCCGGTGGGGCCTTTCTGTGTGAAGTTTGCATGTTCTCCCCATGTCTGGGTGGGTTCTCTCCAGGTACTCCAGTTTCTTCTAGGGGAAGGTTAAGTGATCACTCTAATTACCCATAGCTATGAATGTGAGTGTGAAGGGCCGTCTTTCTCCACTTGTCAACCCTGCGATGAACTGTTGACTCATGCAGGGTGTACCTTGCCTTTACCCTGAGTAAGCTGGGATAGGCTCCCATGCCCTGCCTGCCTCGTGAGGATTAGAGTTTAGAAAATTAATCAAAGTGCAATGTTGAAAATGATTTTTTTTTAAAAACAAAAAAAGAAAAAACACTGAAGGAGAAAGTGCATTCAGACTTTCGACTGGTAGTGTAGGTGACCACTGATGAATCTGACTAGGACAGCTTAAAACACCTACAAGCAATATTTTCTTAATCAATATAAAATAGGTCACAATATACTGTTTTAAATGAGACAGATATGCTCTGCATGTGGAGCTGGGCAATACAGCCAAAAACGTCATATAATACAAGAGACACAAGGACAGGGAACGTCAAATCATTATTTCTTTCCAGTTTAAACAGTGATTTTTGTTTCTCAGACGGATATGTATGGTTTTAAATTACTCAAACATATGAAATGAGATGCTAATGTAAAAGACACAAGAACAATAACATAAATGATAAAAGACAAAACATTGTAGAAGATGACAGCAAAGGAAAAATGACAGTATAAGACAAAAACATACAATCTGCAATAGGACAAAGAAATAAATATACCACAAGACCCATGAAAAAATGAAGCAAAAATGGTCTACAAAAACAAAGACATACCTGTAAGTACAAAGAAAATGAGTATTAATCTGAGCTCTTTTTCACTAAGATGCATAAGAATAATTTAGTAAATTATCAGTTATTGTGAACAAAATAAGCCCTGGAGACAAAGAAAAACATAACACAATAAATATAATTATAACATATAAAAATCTATTATTGTTACACCATTTTAGTTGTACTCACCAATGCCCAGCAGAATGTACCACACATGCCCCAGGTGGAAATTGGCAAGGAGGTGAATAAAATTGAAGGCCATAAGAGAGAAGCAGAGGATGACACTTATCCATTCTTGACATCTTTTGCCTTAAAGAAAAACACAATTAGACACATTAGCATGAGCGGTCAGTCATATGCAGCATGTCCAGGACACATGATAACACCCTCCTAACTGAAATGTCCAAAGGTTACACACAGACAGATATGTGATCATAGAACAGTACAAACCGGGACAGATTGAAGCTTCATTCCTGTTTGAACTCTGTTTTGTGAAATTACTTTACAAACCAGCTGAGCTTGAAAACCATGTCTACTTTTACAACTAAAACTAAGTAACTCCAAAGTAGAAACTACGTTGAACCTAAGAAGTTTAATATTTGTATAGTGGGTGTGTATTTCATGTGTTCAAGAGGTGAGACAGTGATTTCTCTCCTGTTGCTGATACACAATGAGGTGGAACACGGTTTTGATCTCACTGTGCATTTATTTATTTATTTATTTTTGTATTTTAAGTCTCTGAGTTCAGGTCTGCATGCTTCCAGGCTGACATAGCAGTGTTATAAAAGGTCACAGTGGCTCAGTGTCCATCTGAGGCCCCTGAGCATCAAGCAGAAGCAGTGGATTCTTCTAAACCCTACTGCCTGACGCTCCAAATGTCAAAGGACACGCAAGCCAAACAATTTGAACTGATCTCATGTGTTTCCTGTTGTGTCATTTCAGTATCTGTGTTTGTGCTGCTCTCTGTTGTCATGCTGTCAGATACAGAGTTTCCGTTGGGTTTCTGGAGTTTTTTCTGCGCGTTACTTAGTAGCCTAACTAAATAAAGCCTGTCGTTATGTCACGCCACTCGTGGACCACTTGAACCAGTGGAAATGCAGCCCTGAAGCCGGATCTTCTCAGGGCATCGACTCACCTGGCGAGTACAGATTGGCCAATTCTCGGGCCCCGGCGTGCTGTGGACCCCATCTGTGCGCGCCCTGGCCCGGTTCCTGCGGCTGCGGGCTCGTTGTCTCCAATCCACACCCGTTCTGGTTCACCATACTCGCCATTTCTCCACTGTGGGCCCAGCCCCTTCTCTACTCACAGCCAGGAACCAACGGAATCATCTACTTCTCAGCCCACAGACAGCGTAACGTTTTCAGCCAATCGGAGGTGAGCCGCTGAATGACGCAGCCAATCGCCGCACGGAAAAATCTGTCACTGGCAGCCGAGTAACCAATGGGGTTACGAGGGGAAAGACTGCATTTCCTGACCCCACCCGTCCTGTCTGGTGCCTCTCCGTGTCCTCTGCTGGATGGACAGCAGGTGGCGCTGTGTCTGAAATAAAAAGTTGACAGTGTTGGCAGTGCAGCTGGCAGACTTCACATCTAGTGGTTGGAGATGAGGACATATTTCAGCACATCATCTCTGCACTGCCACGGTTTACACAGCACACACACAGCCTGGCCACGGTGTGTGTGTGCCACAGTGGTGTGGCTTTTTAATAAATGCTGAATACACATGACATAGGCCTCAACGATAGACCGGGAATTCATTTCCATGAATCCATCTTTTGTAGTTTTTAAATTATTTAGTTTTTTTTATTTTATTTTTTTACATAAGAATACATGTAAAAACCAATTAATCCGTTCCAAGACCCAAGAAAACTCCCAGATATACACACGTGCACGTCTATTCATTATTATTATTATTTGAAAAGGAAGTTATGTTAATTATCTGAAAAGGAATGCATGAAATTAGTTCTAAAAATTATTTATAATGACACTTTTCCTATTAAAGGTTTTCTTCTCACTGTAGAACAATCGAGCTGTGGTTTACTTATGTAACACTGCTTTAATGCACGAACTCTGGGCATGTCTTCCTCGTAGCCTGAAAAATTCGTTTGCCAAAGCACTTGCAACCCGGGGTTCCACTGTACTTCCAAATCTGTGAAGTTCAACTCAGCCATCTGATATTAGGTGAATGTGAGGAGTCAAAAGAAGAAAAAAAACAAATATTACTGTTAACATTTTGAATCAACAGATTGGAAAGAGTCACAAAACACAGTGTATCTTAGAGATGAGAAAGAATGTGTTTCTGGAACAGAAAAACAGATGTTTGGGGTGTGGGATACACTGGAACTGGACTCTGATCACGTCCTCAGTGGGTTAATTTATGTAATTGTTACAATTGACCACTAGATGGCAGCAGGTTCTTACAGTAGGTCCGGAAGGCTCGTCTCTGAACAGGGATGAAAACAGGACTGAGCTGAGCTCAGTTGAGCCTCTTGTTTGCATTAAAGCGAGTCACAATCTGAATATTAGTTGAAGGGATGAGATTAAAATCTGGGCCGTGCAGCTCCTGACATATTTAATGTAGGTTTTATTCCTAGTAACATGTGACATCATCTGTGCAAAAATGAGTTGAATTAAATTTGTTGTGGAGTATGTTTCAAATTGAAAGTAAACTTGTGTAGACAAAACCATGACTGTGTTTCTCAGAACTCCCACCCTGACTCTTTTGCATCATCGCTATGGTTTCACCAGCACTCTGAGCCTGGTTTGAACGAGGCTGTGAGTGTTGTGGTGAAACAGCTGTGTGGTGAAGTGTCCAGAGCTGCTTTGATGAACGTTGTTGTTGTGAGATGATTACGCAGGAACTTAGAAAGTACATGCGTCGTCTTACACTTGGGATTTTTCCGCTTTGACTGCGGGGGGCGTGGATGGGCAGGTTGTCAACAAATAATGGTGGTTAGAACACACAAACAGGAACAGCTGTGTTATGGTAACTCTGTTTTCATGATCTGGGTAAAATGACTCTCAACATTTTCACTTTTTATTTTAGTTCAAGTTACCTCAATTTCCTTTTTTTAATGAAAACTTGCATGTGAAGATGAAGTTATTTCCTCTTTCCATTCCTTTACTGCACAGTCAAATCAGAGCTGCCATGCAACTGAAGTGTCAGTCACATATTTCTCCTTGTCAGACTCCTTTTCTTTCTCCCTAACCGAGTCAAATGTGAGAGGATCCCTGAGGCTGCACAGGTTGGCTCCCCACACTACGTCACACACCTGCCCAGTTAAGCCCCTCCCCCTCAGCTTTAATAAAACCCCAGAGACAGGAAGACCTGTCAATTCCTCCCAATCCATGAGCACACCCTCCTCAAAGTGTGTCCGCAGAGTCTGTCACAGTCGTGACACAGAGGATCAAAACTCACAGACAACCCAACACTTGAGACACTTCACAAGTGAAGCAACAGCAGCAGGACCACTGGGCGACTCCTCTGTGCCCCCCCATGCTCCTCCAATCCGGCGGGTGTTAAGATCCATGGAAGTGGCCGGCTTCTACGACGAGGGCAGCTTTGCTTTCCACACGAGAGACAGTATTATCAGTCCCGTCGGTAACAGCGCATATTGGAGGCTCGGCGACTCGATGACGGAGCTGGGTATCGAAGAGCGGGAGAGAGCAATAGACTTCAGTGTTTACCTGGACTCGGCTTTGCACTGTCCGCAGCTGGCGACGCAGACGCAGCAGCAGGGGGACGTTTTGTCAGATTTCCTGGCGGAGAACAAGATCAAGAGAGCCACGGCTTTGCAAAACTACAAGAACTACGCGCTGTTGAACGAGCTGGAGTCGAGTCAGTGCGACAACTTGCGGGACCCCAGGGAGCCCTACGCGCTGGGTTACACGGATCTGCAGGAGACCCGGGTGGACAGTGTGCTCGGCTCCGAACTGGTGGAAAACCGCTACAGAGCAGCTGCTGCCGCTGAGAGAGACGACAGCCAGGAAGACGCAAAGATGGAGAACGGGTCGTCTGGGTTTGACATGAGGTCCTACCTTCATTACTCCACTCCCAGCGGCAGCCTCGGAAACATCTCCACCGCGTCCTCGACCTGCTCCAGCCCGCCCGGCACACCTGCTCCGTCAGGTAAAAGCAGGTCACCGTCGCACGGTGCCAAAATGTCCAGCGGGAAGTCAAAGAAACGGCTGGACAAGGACAGTGAAGAGTACAGACTGAGGAGGGAGAGGAACAACCTGGCAGTGAGGAAGAGCAGAGACAAAGCCAAAATGCGTAACTTGGAGACTCAACATAAAGTGCTGGAACTGGCAGCAGAGAACGATCGTTTACAGAAGCGCGTGGAGCAGCTGTCCAGAGAGCTGGCCACCCTGCGCAACCTGCTGTCTGCCACCGGACAATGTTAGATACCTCCGCCAGAGTCTCCGTCTAATCATTTGTGGGACTAGAAGGTGATCCACTGAGCTCGACGGTACGCTTCACAGGTGAACACGGCGACCACCAGTTTACAAGGACACTTTGAATGGGACTGAAGTGGGTGCATGGATTGCGCAATCATTCCGGATCCCTTCTTGACATGTCACCTTAGCTTTATTCTCAGATTTCATTTTGTGTATGCAGTATTTCTGTGCAGGTTTTACATACATGCGAGTGAATTTCTACATTTTTTTGTGTGTGTATCTGGAGCGGTGGATGTCAAGGGAAGAGTTGTGCTGCAGTGAAATGATGCAACTCTTTGTAATAGTATTGGCAATGAATGAAATAAGTCTAATTATTTAACATTAAAAGGCAAACTGCTTTAATTGTACTTGATATTTTATTGAATTAAACAGATTTCTACTTTGTTTAAACAATTTCCTTTGCAATTTCTTCTTTTGTGTTGGTGTGAGGCGGGTGCAGGTGCAGACAGACAGACATGGGTGTTCACACATGCACAGACACACTGGATTATATAAAACCTCTCAATTACAGTAGGTTGCAGATAAGGCTTGACGATGCACTGAGTTTGTAGTGTGTTAGTACAGACAAATGTGGCAAAATCAAAAGACACCGGTGCAGAGCAGGGGTTTAGTGTGTGTTTTCTATTTGACGTGTTTCTCCATGTCAAGTGGAGCTGTCATATCACATTTCACTGATCCTTTAGGTCGTGCTCATCAAAATAGCAAATAATTAGCATTTGTTTTACCTGCTGCACAGTGGTGCAAAAGCAAGAATACAGTGAAAATGTGAGGATTGACATGTGAGACAGCTTTGCAGATTCTCCAAAATGGGCTTAAAAGACACTCTTCTCCATTTCAGGAGGATGGGGGGTGTTCATCCTCCTTAATACAGGCAAAATAAGCTTTAGTCCACCCAAATAAAACAGTTTTAATTGATGGTTTGTTAATTGCTATGTTTTTGATGGAAGAATTTGAACCATTTTTGCACATTTTGTTGTGTATTTTGTGGATATTCTATTTATTTTTTTTTCATCATTTTCATTTGTTTTTGTCATTTTTTTTCTGATTATATAGTTCACTGTGAGGAATTGGTGCTGATTTTATTCATTTTAATTCAACACTCTGCCAGAAATGTGAACATTTAACATACATTTTGTGGTTCTGTTCATTTTGTAGAATATTTTGGTCACTTTGTTGCTTATTTTGCTCATTTTATTGATTATCTTTGTTGAGTTTTTGTTCCATTCTTAAATTTACCCAGAAAAAGAACAAATAGATGCATTAAAACTGATCATTTTGTGGTTTATATAGTTCATTTTTGTCATTTGGTGGACTTTTATTATTATAATGTTGTAAATGAAAGAGTAAATGCATGTAAATGTTAGGCTAAATGGATTTATTTACAATAAAAATGATAGGTCAGTTTATAATGACTTTTTGCTCCCAGTTTGCTCTTTCAGTTGCTTATTTTGTTTATTTTTGTATATTTTTGGGTCTGTTTTTGTTCTTTTTTTGTACATTTTTGTTCATTTTGTCCATTATTTTGTTCAGTTGCTTTAGCAATTTCTCGATTTTTGCTCATTTTTTGGATTATTTTGGTTTTCACTTTTCCTTTCTTCTTAACGTATCCCAAAACACACAAACAGATGCATTAAAATTGTTCATTTCATGGATTATTTTGTTCAGTTTTGTCATTTGGTGGAATTACTGCTTATTTTTAGTATGACGACATTTGCAGTCATTCACACATGAAATCAAATTGAACTCGGTAGTCTCAGTCGTCCATCTTATATTCTTCATGTTTTAAATTTAAAGCACAAACTACATTAAAGTGTCATTGTACATGAATTCTTTCACAGAAAAAAAATTATATTATGTTAGTTTATTATAGCTCAGGGGTGTCAAACTCGTGCCATAAAGGACCCTGCAGGTTTTCTCTCCAACCAGTCACTAAAGCAGGTGATTTCAATGATCAGCACTCCTTCAC
>JAQQAE010005811.1:0-17257 GCA_029823295.1 Pseudamia nigra
CACACGTCCATAACTGTGAACAACTCCACCACGCCGCTGCCCGCGAGCCCACAGCGGACGTGCCGCTGACCGGGAGCAGCGGTTAAAATAAAATAAAATATGAGTTTATGGGATTTGTAAATCATTGCATTCTGTTTTTAATTTACATTTTATTCACATCACAACTTTTTTGAAATTGGGGTTGTCCAAGATATTAACAGGATATTAATGATAATTTTCATACCATAACGTTCATTCATATAGACCCATATAAACATTCATATTCATAGAGGATAAACAGACCCAGGACTGAGCAACTTCATATTCTTGTAGCTTTTATTCTACACCTTAGACTCTATATAAATCTCAAACTCCAATAAAGATGAATTTTCATAGTATGGGTCCTTTAAGGAAGACATGAAACAATGAATGTGACTGTGGTTTGTTTAATTTGGACCTTTGATGAGATATGGCTCTGTAATAAAGTGTTTCCACTTGGATTATCAGGTAAAATAGACTTCATTTCATTTTGTCATCAACAGGGTTGTTTTTGTTTTTTTTTAATCATATTTGATTTGATGCATTCTTTCCTCTTAGTGTTTTCAGCTTACTAAACTACCTAGACCTCTTAACCCTACAGCCACATGTGTAAATTGATAAAATAATGATAAAATCTTAGATTCTTAGAGCTTTACTGAAGGGTGGCTGTGTCAATCTGGAGGCTCAATGATCACAGTTTCCCTGATAATATAACTCATAAATTCAGAGAACATCAGTAACTACATAAAGAAAATGATTACCCCATATTATTAACTTTTTTTCAATCACTCCCATATTACTTTCTATTTCAGTCTGTGGTCTGATTCTGCTGTGCTTTTCTGGTTCCTTCAGGTGATAAATGGCTTGATGGAGCGTGAGGACTGGCAGGAGGCCATCCGAACCCCTCTCGGGATTCTACCAGGTGGCTCAGGCAACGCCCTGGCCGCCTCCGTCCACCACTACTCACAGTGAGTCAGTCCATTAATGAGTCATTTAAATGCATGGATTAACAGCACAAAGGAAAAGCAAAGAAGCACCTTCCCTTGCCTGAAAAAGACAAATTATCTCCCATTCAGTGTAATTATGCTAAAGGCTGACTGGGCACATCATTCCTCAGGAGAGGGGCAGAGACAGTGGAGCAGACTTGAACTGCATTGCTGTGCAGCAGCAGGTCATTTCAGGCTGCTATTAAACCTCAACGGAATGGTGTAATGGGTTTTAAAACTCAGCACATTATAAGTGATTACGGTCCAGACTAAAGTGCAGCTGTGGAACCAGTGGACCCAGCAGACACCAGACCATAAACTCCCTCTGCTGGTTGGGTGCTGGCACAGCTGACGAGAAAAACAAATGAATTTTTAATCAAGTGTTTTTACGTGTTACCGTACATGACATGAATGTGGGCAGAGCCATAATCTGGATTTTAAAAATACTATTTGTTAGCTGATTTTCAATAGATGATCACACCTCACATGTACCTACACATACATGATAGTTGAAGATTTCTGCTTTGAATATATATAAGTACTTAGAAAGCCCTCAGATACCGCAAACCTCCACCAAGGCAGCTCAGTTTCTCTTCACAGTGAAAACCTGCCAATTATCATTTGAACCTATGCTCATTTCCTCCATAATGTTATTGCACCTAAAAGTAATATCCTTACATTTTTTTGACCCTCATTATAGAATTATTTTACCAAAATATCGACCATTAGCATTTGGAATCACATACATTATTAGTTCAATTATTGTTGATGAAAAATAATATTTCCATAATGGTGGTTTTCTTCTGGATCTAGCTCCATAAATGTTTAAGATACTTCAAATCCGTGGACACGTTACTGAATCAGCAGATTTTCCACTGCAATTTGGTGTCAGTTTCATGCCTATAGCTTTATTTCCTACTTTATAGTAACTACTTTTTCTCAACCCCTGTAAGTATAAGCATTCTGGATTACTATATCTGGAATATTGTTCATATCTGGATCAAACTTTGTGGCTTGATCGAATCTCTTATGGTGTTATCTTGTGTTTTTGGCAACATTTTCTGGGTGTTATTTGTGGCGTTAAAAGGACAACTGTTGAATTTGAATTCATTCCACAATGGTGAAGAATCATTTTAAAATCTTCTGGATCCAGACGATGATCCTGATCACTCCCTGGACCGAACTGATTGGTCCTTATGCCATTTCTGACCTATCCTGAAAATGTCATCCAAATCTGTTCATGTTTCAAGTGGTGTTGTAAACAAAACAAACAAACAAACTGATAAATAAGTAAATAAATAAACTACTGCCAACAAAAAAATAACCTCCTTGGCGGAGCTAACAAGGCATCGGCATAAGTAATATTTTATTGACTTTTATCCTGACATTATATCAAGTTTCAACATGTTAAAATTGAAAGAAAGCTGTATTTTTATTTGATGCAAAACCTTTTTTTATTGGATCAGAGAAGCATTGCAGGGTAAGCAAGCAGCATTGCAGACGCATTGCACATTTTTCAGTATTTACAAGTCATTTTGTAACACATTAATGCAGCAGAAGCATAATAATCAAAATATTGTAATATTCCTCGGGGTTGCAATGATGTTAAGGAAGAATTTAACACTTGAGCCATCAACAGGTCAAATTTGCCCACAGCTATTTACTCTGTTTTAATAAAACCTTGAGGCCACCAGTTTAGATTTTTTTTCAAAATTGTGTTGTTCTGCATTCCTATTATTAAATTTAGTCATAATAATGCACATTAAAATTATTCCCCTTTATATCCATAACAGCCGCCAGGTAAAACTTTCCTCTGCTGAGATGCATTGATTTTTTTTTCTCATTCGGGTTTAATCATTTAACATTTTTAGGCCACAGCTTTTATCCGTATCTTATTTGAAAGATGCTGTATGTATTTTTCTAATACCATTCTTAGACAGAAAGTTAAACAAAATGTGTCGAGCCACAAAAATATTTGAACCCTTTCTGTACCACTTGACAGGTAATGCATTTTCTACCTGGCAATGTGTTTAAAATGTATTATTACTTTATTAATTTTCCCCCTGTTTGTTTACTAATTTGGTCATTTGTATTGGTTTTGTTCATTTTTTTTAAATTATGGTTCATTTAATGGATTATTTTGTACTAGGGCTGTCAAATAATTAAAATTTTTAATCTGATTAATCACTGGGTCACTGTGGATTAATTTCGATTAATCACGATTAATACCCATTCATTATTGATCTAAATTAATCAAAGGGTAACTGGATTCATTTTGATTAATCACTATTAATACCCATTCATTGTTTTTCATTTTGTGGCAGCAAAAACACACATGACAGAATGTGGTAAATACACTTATAATGTTTATTTCATACTATTAAATGTGTCTAGTTTAAAAGAGTTTAGCCACAGCTGTCATGTTTCATGCACTGTCTGTCCCCATAGTTGTGATTTTTGCTTCAATTGCCCACTCATGTGCCACTGTTTATAATTGTTTAGCACTTACCTCAGCAAAGTGACGCTCTAGTTTTCATTATGGTCAATGCAAACGACTTTAGTTCCCGTGCGGTAGTAATGTGATGTGCTGTGACACCAAGGCAGTTAGTGTTACTACTGTAGAGTCAGAACGTGTCCATTAGTATTTCATATTTCTACAGTTTACCGGTAAACAAAGTACAAATCAATATGATTCATTATTCATATTTCAATTCAATACGTTAATAAAAGTAACAACATATAATTCATCAATTGTACAATAATAATCTGTACCGTATTTCAATTCACAATCAGTCAGTATTCACTGTATACAGTCTTCCGTCTATTGCATTTACTGTCAAACAAACATAAAAATACAATAAATGAAAACAGCTATTGGAAAGACAACCAAGCTGAATTTATGGCAACATGTTCAAAAGTAAATAATGGTCACTTCTTACCAAACAGTAACCAAATAAACATAATAAATGATAAAGGTTTGTGAAACTCCCATTTTCTACAATGGAGTTCCACTCACCACACAATTTCTTTTTTCTCGCTAAAATAATTGAATTTGCCACAATAATTTATATGGTAACTTCCATTATAGATAAAAGCAGCTTACTGCAGAGTTAGATTTCCCTTAACCATGTTGATTACGATGAAAAATGCATATTTATGCCTGGATCTTATTTTTCCCGCGGAGAACAAGCAACGAATCAGGAGGGGGAGCTAATGTCAGCTGGCCACTGTTGCATTGTGGAATTTTGAGTGTTGTACCAGTAATCAGCGGTTTAGCCATGCCGATTGGTGTTATTGTGGGATTTTGAGTTATTGTGCATTGAGCATGCGTTAATTGCATTAAAGTCTTTAATCTAATTAATATTGCAAATGGATTAATCCGGATTAATGAATTCATTTTGACAGCCCTATTTTGTACATTTCACTATTCATTTTATGGATTATTTTATTTTTTCTTCGTTTTTGTGAAAATGTTATTTCTCATTATTGTTAATTTTGTTGAATAATTTGTTAATGTTTTTGCTTATTTTTGGTTCACTTTTTGGTTTTTGTTTGTTCTATTTTTAGTATCTTGACTTGATTATTTTCTTCAATTTTTATCCATTTTCATGAAGTTGATTCATTATTTTAGTCATTTTTGTGAATTATGTTCAGTTTCTCAAGTATTGTGTTTATGCTGTGGATTATTTTCTTCTGTTTTGTACTTTTTTTGGTTTTGCTCATTATATTGTTAATTTTGTGGATTTTTCCCTTTTTTTCTTATTTTGTTATCTTGATGAGTTAGTGTGTATTTTGCTCACTTTGACTTATTATAATATTTTTCTTCCATCACTGGACAAACCCACAGGACACGCTGGAAAGGGGCTAAATAGCCACAGGTTGCAGACCCCCGTTCAAGCTCATTATAGACTGATTTGTGTCTAACCCATGTAGCCGTGTTATTAAATATACTTTAAAGATGAGGTTTATGACATTGGGAATCTAGCTAGTAGCTGGTCATTTGTAATTTTCTGCTGTAAATGAGTAGAGGGGTGACCTGCCAGTCAGCATAGCTTACAACCACATAGGAGCTCATGCAGCCGTTTGCAGAGTTGAATAGTCATAGCCGTAGCTACTACAGAGCGAGCAACTGTACATTATGCAACAACAGGATGAATGAGGAGAGACAATCTGCATTTCAGATTCCTTCAGCTGACAGCTGTGAGGTTTGAACAGGCAGGTCACCTGTTTAATAATTTATATCAGTCTGCTACAAATGATCAGCTACTAGCTAGTTTACCAACATTGTAGACTGTACCTTTAATTTTAAACGCAGAGATTAAAACACAGTCAATGATTGAACTCATTTAAGGACCTGAGACATTCCCATGTGAAGAGAGTTACTTGATACAATGTCAGTGGATATATTTATAGAATAGAAGTGGTGCCTGTGCAAGTTTGATCCATTTGGCTCTTTCAGTAAAAGAGGAAATTTCAATAACGCGATTCTAGTAGGAATTATACTTACAGCTATTTCATTAGACTGAAATTACATAATATGTATAAGGCGAGTAAAACCTGAAGTCAAGTCGGAGAGATACAGTCAACTGTCATGAGGCACCATAGCAGAATACATTATGCACTGTCCCTTTTATTGTTTTAGAGCTGATTTCCTCTGCATATGTTTGTTTTACTTGTGTGTCTCTGAGTCTTCATTTGTGTTACCCATCAGGTCTCCTCCAGCGTGGAATGAGGAGCTACTGTTGAGCTGTGGCTTCATGCTGTGCAAAGGTCTGGTTGGCACCATGGACCTAGTTTCGATCCACTTGGCCTCCAGGCAGCGTCTGTTCTCCTTCCTGTCCTTGGCTTGGGGTTTTGTGGCTGATGTGGACATAGAAAGCGAGAAATATCGTCATGTTGGAGCAATCCGCTTTCTGATGGGCACCCTGGTGCGTCTGGCCACCCTCAGAGTTTATCAGGGCAGGTTAGCATACTTGCCTGTTAAGGAAGCCCCGATACTTCCAAAAGGCAGCATCAAGACTAACCAGCTGCCTTCCACACCCCAGCACCCGTCGCTGTGCTCCTCACTTCCCTGTCGATTCATCCCGAAAACTTCTCCAAATCAGAACTCTCGGCACAATTGTAACAGCACAAACTCCAACCAGAACACCATCACCAACGTCTCCAACAATGCCATTACAGCCAAGAAACCCGAGACTCAGAGCGACAGTAAAACTGGAGCATTGCTGGACTCCTTGCTCCCTGGCCTGGACCAACCAGTGCCAGAGAGCTGGACAGTTGTCAAGGAGGAGGACTTTGTCTTAGTTCTGGCGATTTACCAGTCCCACCTGGCTGAGGACTTGTGGACAGTCCCTGGAGCGATGGCAGACGACGGGCTCATTCATCTGTTTTACGTGACGGCAGGAATCTCCAGACCTGCCTTGCTACGTCTCTTCCTCGCCATGGAGAAGGGTGCCCACTTAGCATGCGGCTGCCCTTACCTAGTTTATGAGAAGGTAAAGGCTCTCCGTCTTGAGCCCCTCACTCCGCAGGGTGTGATCAGTGTGGATGGGGAGATGGTGGAGTACGGGCCGGTTCAGGCTCAGATTCACCCGGGACTGGCCAGAGTCATATGTGGATAACCATCTTCCTGGCTCTAATGCTTTTATTTTGGCCTTTTATACTCAGTGTCCATTCTGTTCTGTATGCTGTGTGTTCAGAAGTGCCAAAGACATTTTATCAGCCTCTGGAAATCTCTCTATTTTTCTATAGAATCAAGTCATCCTATTTTTATGGACCCCTATCCGCTCCTTCCCTCGATGTCTGATTCAGGGTCAAAGCCATGGATGGATGCTCTCGCTGAGGCTGGTCCCAGCATAGAGAAACAGAGGAAATGTGTGTGTATGTGTGTGTGCAGCAGGCCCTGTGTTCCAATAGTGCTTGAAGTTGCTGTCATTCACTTCCCCTCAGCACTTGCCTTTGGGGGGGGTCTCATCGCGATCAAGTATCATTCCAATTCTCTGAACGTCATGAGTTCAGTCCTCGAAGGAATGAGGCAGTGAGTCAATAATGATGTCCACTCTCGGGTTGGATATTGCCCATAATGCATTAGTGCATGAAAATGCATCCACAAATAGGTTTCAGTGACATTTTACCTCCAAAGAAGGACAAGAAAAAAATATAGCAATAGTAGTTCTTCAATTAACATGTGGCTAGAGCAGCAGGTCAAATCAGTGATTCTCAACTGGTGGTCCACATTTTTCAGTGTTCACCAAGTCGCGATACACTTACATCAAATTAAAGCCAGGCATTGTGTTTCTTATAAGCAAGGACAAATCATTTTAGTGTATTTTGTGCAAAATGTGCACCTACTTCCATCAGAGCATTCAAATTCAGGTAACAAAACAATCCAGAAATGAAAAAGTATAAAAATAATGAGGACATTTGTCACAAAATGAACAATGATGAAATGAAACGAAAAATAATTCGAGGAAAGAGCTAAGGAAAATTGTTTTCTTGATTATTCTGTTCATTTTGTTAGATTATTATGTTTCATTTTTGTTCATTCTCTTCAATATGTTGTTAATTTCTGTTCATCAATTTGTTAATTTTTTAAGATTTTTTCTTTTTTTGAATTACTCTAAATTAATTCTGTTGATTTTTTTTATACTACTATAATGTCATGATTTGGTTCTTCCTGTTTGCTTCTTTCCCTCATATCTTGATGGTTATTTCTTCATTTTCCATATTATGCTGTTCATTGTAGAAAATATGCACCTACTTCATCACAGCATTTAAATTCAACTAACAAAATAATACAAAAATGAAAAAGGCTATAAATAACAACATCACAAAATGAACAAAACAACAATACATCCAAGAATTAATAAATACATACATACACACACACGCACACACACACACATTAAACTTTTTTTTCATTGACAGCATCCGTGTCTAGTTATTTGCTGATTTGAAGAAACATTATAATTGATATGATTGTATTTTAATTTGTTATCAGTGGTGAGTACACAGAAACACTACTCAAGTAAAAGTACTGTTACTTTATAATTATAATAACTCAAGTAGACGTAGAAGTACTCATGAATTTCCCCACTGTTTATCTAATCGAATATAAGTACTTGAGTAAGAGTAAAAAAGTATCCCATCCAAACCTCCCCAATATATTTTGTTCGAACAGGTATTTTGGTTGTTTTTGTTAATTTACTTGGTTATTTTGATGACATTTGCTTATTTTGTTCCTTATTTTGTTAACTTCATTTTTGTTGGTTATTTTTTAAAAAAAATTTAACTTTCATTACTATTGTTTTAGTTGTTTTTACCACTATTGTTGCTTAGTTTGTTCACTTTTACTCATTTTTTGCAAGGCAAGGCAAGTGGTGCTTACTTTGATAACTTAATTGATTATTTTTATTACTGTATTATCATTTTTGCTCATTTTGATGCCTGTTTTTTAATTTTTATTTTTTGCTCAATTTCTGGATATGATTGTTCGTTTTTGCTTGTTAGGATTTTATATTTTAAAATTTACTGTATTATTTTGTTTGGTTTTGTTAATTGTCTGGATTATTTTTTTCCATTTTGTGCTCATTTTGTATTTTTATACAGTTTTTGCTCTTTTTTGCTTAGTTTGTTCATTTTGGTATTTGTTTGATTTTTTTTTTGTCCATTTGAATCTTTTTTACTCCCACACATTGAACTGCATTTGAGTGCATTTTTCAGACCACTCACATATATGTAAAGGAGTATATGTATTACACTTCTCTGGTAGTTATATTATTCTTATACTGTTTTATGGTTTTAGGGTTTGTTTTTGTGATCTGTGTTGCTTTGGACGGTGGGTGAACGAGGACAGGTGGTCTCCTTTTTGTCCTACCTCACCCAATTTACATACTGTATGACCAGCGGCTAAGGGTAAGTCAATGAGGGGACGTGAACCAACTATTGAAACGCAGGGCGGGAGTGATGTGCAGGCGCTAAATGTTTATGTGTGAGGCTGACGACGAGGAGCTTCAGTGCAGCGCATAGCGCTGCCGTGCTGGGGCCGGGGGAGTGCATTGTGCACTCGGCTGTCGGACCTCATAAGCATGGAACGTGTGAAGAGAAGCACATTTTCCCGTTCTGGGAGGCTCGTGTGGAAAGCGTGGACAAGCCCCGCCCCCTGTCCCACTGTACACTAGGGCAACTTCCTTTTAGGAGGCAGACAGCATCGCCTCCTTTAATAGGAGCTTTCTTACTGGAGAGATTGAAATCCAGTGGGATTTAATGTTGACAAATCTTTAATCTTTGCATTTATGTAAAAACTACTATTTCATTCGCAGATCTAGAAGTACTCAGCAGTGAATATTACACCATCTACTCCTTTCAGCGTGAAAACTTCCTCCTGTTGATAAAGTGCTGCTGAGGCAGAGAAACCTGGCCAGCTGAGGTTACACATCCTCCTCTGATCCATTTCCTGTCCCGTCCTTTCTTTTACCCTGCTTCATCTGCAACCATCATCAGACTGTAGCAACCACCTCCACTCACACACACTTCGCTCACACGCAAACACACACACATACAGTCTCTCTCACTTTCTCTTCCCCATCCCCCCTCCTCTTGCGCCCAGCTTCCCACATGCGCTCGTACGCACACATTCCCTCGCATCTCTCTGCAGCACTTAGTGAGGGGGAGGGGCACGGTCTGCTACTGTGCATGTGATCCCCCCTCTCCTTTTGCCATCTGAAGATTGTATTCTCTCTCTGTCTCTCTTCTCCCCCTCCCCCTTGGTTAATGAGCCACCAGCACCTAATGTGTCCTTATTTTGAAGCTTTACATCCGAGTGCAGACACTTACGAAATAGAGTAGATTTAGAGAGGTTTTTTTTAATCACATGGAGGCTTTTAAGTGAGTTTTTGGGGCTTACATGGGTTAAAAACATATTAGCCTTACTGAGGCACGCTAAAGTAGAGAGCAGGGGGTCAGTGTGAGTGTTGCATATTGAGAGGCATGCGATCAATGTGAGCAAGAAGGAGGCAAGTGCTTTGCTGCGCTGTGTGGCCTTTTTCTCTGGTTTTCAGCGCTGTGGTGATGAGCATTAGTGCACTGGAGCAGAGGAGAGTGCAAATGTTAGCATTATCATCAGTGCACCCCCGCCCCCTCCCCTTCACCACTGTTACCCCTCGCCTCTGGTATCACATGCACACCTTCAGTTTATTTCTGGTCACGGTGACCATGCCAGACCTGATACACCTACACGTAAACGCAGCAGCTGGTTATCGCCCCGCAGAGGGCAAGTCGTCTGTTCTGACCTTACGGAAACAAAAAAAAAACAAGAAAAAACACCTTCAGACGATTAGAAGTGACACATCTGTTTAAACCTGGCCACCCCTGCGTAGAAAGTAGAATGTTAAGAGGCTCATGGGGTTCATAGACATGCTGATGAGTTGGTTGTTGAGGTTTGGATGAATCCATCACTGTCGTATTCAGTCATAGGTGGAGATTTCAGGAGGAAGGGGAGAGGAGGCGTTGCCCCCCTTAATATCAGCGACATGTGCATTTGTAGTGTGCATTATGTCAATTTTGGGTACTTCAGAGTGTGGATTGTTTAGTTCTTGTGCATTTTCTATATTATTCTGTTTGATTTTGTTCAGTTTTATTTTTACTATCATTTGGTCCTTTTTGTTCTTTTTCTTCATTATTTTGTTCATTTTACAGATCATTTTGTAATTTTTTTCACTTATTGTGTTCATTTTCTTAGTTGTTCAGTTGTTTTATTTGTAATTTATCTTGAATTTCATGATAATGTTTGTGCACTTATATTTTTCATTTTTATTGATTTTCTGTACTTTTGTGAACTGTTTTTTGTTATTCTGTTAAATTTAAACATTTGTGTGCACTTTTATGATTATTTTGTTGCTTATTTATCATTTTCTGTGTTTTTGATTATTTTTTAATGACATTGTTCATTTTTGTGCATGTTTTGTTCATTTTTTGTTCATTTCCTTGATTTGGTCATTAGTTTTTTGTTTTTTTTTTATTTATTTTGTTCATATTCTAGATTATTTTGTTGATTTTTCTATATTGTATCTTCAATTTTGTGATTATGTTGTTTCTTTACCTGATATATTGTTCATTGTTTACTTATTTTTTGTATTATTTTATTTAGTTTTGTACAATTTCTTGAGCATTCTGTGCATTTTAAAATATTTTTGTACATTTTCATGATTTTTTAATAATTCATTGTTCTTTTTCTGTGTCATTTTTGGAGGTTTTTTACTCATTTTGCTCATTTTCCTGATTATTATTTAGATTTTTTCTTTCTCTGATATTAGGTCATTTTTCTGTTTATTTTCTGTGTTATTTTGTTCATTTATTGGATGATTTTTTTATTGTTCTGTTTATTTTTAATTTTTGTTCACTTTCATGATTCTTTTGCTTCGTTTTTGTTCATTTTCTGTATTATTTTGTTCATTTTCTTGTTTGTTTTTTCATTATTGTGACTGTGTTGATGTGATGATGTGGATTCATTAAAAGCAATACTTATAGATCTTATGTCAGTTTATAATGATTTTTTTCAAAGTTTGGTTTCATTTTTAACCATTTTGTTGCTCTTTCTTGATTATGTCTGATTTTGTTTGTTACCTTTATAAACTTGGGCAGTAAAATCATAAATTGATGCATAAAAAATCAGTAGACCACAGAAAGAAACTGCAAAAATGTCTCTCCAGTGCTTTATACTGAGTGCAACAGGGCAGCCTACTACGGTACTAGTACACACTATTTTCCTGCTTGTTTTTTGGTTTTTTTTTTTTGCAACTTGTGAAGGAAGCACACATATCTGGCTTCCACTGCAAGGAGCATCAATATTAGGATTTTCTTCTACAAACAGAATCAAATTCTTTCATGGAACCGATAAGTGCTTGAAACCTGGTTAAGTTTGGTTTTCCATCTTCGCTGCAGTGCCGACTTCTGTCACCTGTAACTTGATTTGTCATCCTTCTGTCGCACTGTACCATCAGCTCATGTATAACAAACATACCTTCTGTATCCTTCAGGTGCTTTGAATTCATACTCATATTCTGCAGGCTGCGCTCCAGAAGCTGCCCACATGCTCTGTTTATGACTACGTATATGCATACAGTCCATATGAGAGCAGGTGCAGAGCTATGCAAAAGCCTGGTCACAGCTGCAGATATCTGAAGTGAGGGCTCCCTCTACTGGAATGCGCTTATTCCACCCATGAAATGACCCATGGGAGGATTTCATCTGGAGCTGGGCGATGTGGTCAAAAGTGTTATATTGATAAACATTTGACATCATTAATTATCCTAATCAGTGTCAAATATGAGTGATCTAAGGCTGATTCTTGGTCCAAGGAAGCTGATGAAATGAAAATGATGCAATTATGAAACAAGGCAAAAATAGCAGTGAACAATGAAACACAATGAAAACACTTGAAAATGCAGCAAGACATAAAAGGGAACAATATAAATGATGCAAGGACACAAACATGTCAAAGATGCAAGACAAAGATGATGCAAAAGGACAAAAACGATGTAAAAGATGCAGTCGCACCAAAATGGCATTTCACACAGGACGCTCTTGTCTGATTTAAATGTGCTTATAAGAGCTTGCATGCATTGTATTTTGGTGGTGACTCTGCTCCAGATATCCTCTGGGCCAATGTGAGCAAGCCTGACACATGTGGCCCCTGAGATCTAAACCCTCCTAGTGGAACCTGGCGTAGTGATTTTTATGACAAAACTAGAGTACAGAAGAAATATGCTGTTGAGCTTGTTATAATATTGCCATGCAGTTTAATTGATTAGGAGGTTGGGGAGGTGGAGGAGATTATTCTTTTGGATTTACGGGCGAGTGTTGGTCACGTGAGCAGCATAGCGGAATGATTGAAGATGGCCAGGATCTAAAGGTGCAGCTGATTAGGGGTTTGTGAGGCGGTAATTGGATTGAAAATTAGGCTGGAGAGCTGACTTCTGCACCTGTCTGAAGTACACACAGGCTTCTTTAATTGTGCAACAAGACCATAATCATGCAAAAAGACAACAGAAAGGCCCAAAAAACAACAGCACAAATGGTACAGGACAAAAATGATGCAGAGGTGAGGTGCAACATGACGAATATTGCATAAATCATGCAAGACAATAGAAACATTGAAAAAGTTAAATAAGACAAAAATGGTGCCACAAAACAAAAGTGATGATGTAAAAGAGCAGCCAGGTGGAAAAAATCATTAAAGGACAAACTGGGGATACATTGTTCATCTTTTCTCGGATGCTCCTTTTGTATCAAATCAAGTTTAAAATCACCTTTTGACACCAGCTGTGTCAAATCACATTGGTTTTGAATTATTGTTCATTTTGTCCACAACAGGTTACAAGCCAGAGTAACTTTCAATAGAGCTGTACTATGCTACGATTTGCATTTTTCCACCTGAACTTTTTCACAAAGGGCAGAAATAGATGCAACGCATGCCAAAAAGACAGAAAAAGATGAAAATGTCAAAGTTGCAATGAGTGGAAAAAAGATGAAAAAAGATAAAAATGGTGTGCAATTTTAACGGTACAAGAATCATACAAAAGACAAATAGGATGCAAAAGTGTAGAACCAGCAAAGAAGGCACAGAGGAACATGTGCAAGAAGATGCAAACAGTGCAAAAGACAGTGCAAGACAAAATAAATAATGCAAAGAGACAATAATTATATAAGAGATGCCAGAAGACAGCAATGGCATAAAAGATGAAAGCATAAAAATATAACAATGACATAAAAGCTTTAACAACACTCAATCCAATTCAATAAAATGAGTGTAATTTGTGTTATTATTCAGCAACATGAACACATTTAATTTACCTAAGAGTGAACATAAATAGAGCCTAAACTCAACAGAAGCATACTGCAAAAATAGAATTAACATGACGTGAAATATGTCACAATAAAGACAGTTACCGATTCATCGCCCAGCTCTAGTTTTCTCATGTCACAACTCAAACTGCTGCTTCGTTCCTGGTTTTATACTTAACTATGATCATGAATAGCTTCGACTTACAGCATAGATTAACCTGAGCTGCAGGAGACGACATCCACATTATTGTAATTTATCATGAAAAAAGACATTTACTGCATACTTGATACTTATAAAAACACAGCTGCAAATTGGAATGTGTGTCATGGTTGTTACACTACTGTTAACTTATGGTACAATACTGTTATATTGTTGTTACCCAGTGGCTGCTTTTACTCTAACAGCAGTTCATTTTCAACTGTTAAGTAATAATAATATGTGTCTTTGTCTTTTTTAATGATTTGGGGAAGTTAGTGAACTAAAATGCTTAAGAGTGAACTGAGAAAGTGATTTGTGGTAGTTTTATCTCTTTGTAATTGTTCTTCCTGTACCGTGTACACTCTGCTCGACTGTAAAACTTTCTGAACATCTTGCTATTGTGTCCGAGCCGAAATAAGTAAAGCGTTATGATGTACTGAGAGGGGATGAATGTTTTCTCTGCAGCTTTGTTTTCAAAAAAGTTGAGTTTTATGCTTCGTAATGCGTCAAATATTTACAGTGGGTGACAAATCAGGACTGAATCAGGCCAGTTTAGCACCCAGACTCTTACTACCGAGCCATGATGGGTGGAACTTGAGTACCAAGTAACTTCATAACGTAAAATCTATTTCAACATAATATATAGTAGGTATTTTGTTCATTTTTGTTAATGTACTTATTTTCAAGTATTTTTGGTTGATTATTTTGTTGATTTTTGTTCTATTTTGTTGTTTTGTTCATTTTTGTTCACTTTCTTGATTATTTTGTTCCCTTAATGTTGCTGTTTAGAATATTTTGTTCATTTTGATTTAGTGCTTATTCAGTTTATTTTGATGGCACGCTGTGAATCGACTGCTTTACTCATTTCAAGTTCATTTTGTTGCTTGTTTCGTTTCATTCACTAGTGTATATTCTTTAGTTTCTTGATCATTTTGGTCACATTGCCCTCATAACATTCTTAATATTCTGCTTATTTTTTCCCATTTTCTTCATTTTTTCTGCATTTTCATTCATTTTTCTTCATTATTTGGTATATTTTTACTCTATTTGTTTGTTTCATTTATTTTCTTCATTTTCATTCACTTTTCTTGATTATTTGGTGCATTTTTACCCTCTTTGTTGCTTATTTTTGCTTGTCTTCATTATGTTATTGTTTTCTTTGTCACTTTTGTTCATTTTCTTGATTATTTGGTGTATTTTCACTCATTTTGTTGCTTATTTTTGTTCAGTTTGCTGCTTATTGTTTCACTTTTGTTCATTTTCTTGATTATTTGGTAATTTTTTTACTCATATAATGCTTATTTTTGCCAATTTTATTGATTTTGGTTCATTTTATTGTCTTTTTGTTTATTTTTGTTCACTTTCTTCACTATTTTTGCAGTTTTTCTCATTTTCTTGATGATTTTGTTTGTTTTCATAATTTTTCTGGTTATTTGGCTCATTTTTGCACATTTTCTTGGTTACTCAGTTCATTTTTACTCATTTTCTTAATTATTTTGTCCTTCCCCAAACTTTACATCATTGCTTTCAGGTTTGTTTTTACGCATTTACCAACTTTTTCAGTCTTTTTTACATTGACTCAGCATTTGTGAAATCTGTTGGGGGCATAAATTTCACCCTTATGCTATTTGTGTTTAATAAATAATCATATTCTATTTACATGGTGACTCAACTCTTTTGAAACAGGATTGCTGGATTGTTTTTTTTCCATTTGATGTATTTAATGCCGAGATGTGAACCGGCTTTATCGTGGTGACTCATGGGATCCACACGGTATGAGTGAAGATGTCAAACTGTTAGAAAATGGCTTGTTTTATAAATTGTATGGGACAAAAAGGGACAAAAATACGTCACGTCTCTACAAAGTGCCTTAGCCAACACCTCAGAAAGCAGACAGATGGTGCACAATAATTCAAAGAAAAACAAATCATAAAAGTTGTCTTTGAGTGGTGGTTGCAGTGTTTAATGAGGCTGCACCAGGCTTTGTTCTGTCCAAAAATATGAACATATTGTGCTGATTCTGTTTTATAGTTTAACTGAATGGCTTTTAATGGATTCAGAGGTTGATGACAATCTGGTATTTGAAAATGTCGAATAAATATGATAATGAAGATTCTTTTTGGTGTTTTTCTCTTTCAATATTCAAATGGAAGGGGAGAAAAGGAAACATTCTGTTCAACAGAAGACAATTAATGATAAGTTTAAAGGCTGCATGCTGAAAACTGATCATATGCTACAATTACAGCAACATTAAATACATTATTTTATCAAGTAGTATGACTACAGTATAAACATAGAAAGGTCAGATTAGTATAAACCAGTGGTTTTCAACTGGTGGGATGGTATCAAAAAGTGGGTCTGGGACTTGTTCTGATTGGGTCATTGAGTGATTGGTAAAAAAAAAAAGAAAGAAAGATATTTTGATGTATTTTTATCTGATGTCAGACTTTTATAGACATGCCTGATAATGACAACATGATAGCAATGTTGTCATGTAACAAACTGTACATTAATACTTATGGCATCCAAACTGCCAAAGAACCTGCATGAAATGAAGCGTCTTGCAACTCAGAACATGTTTTATATTTTAGATTTTAGTAGATTTTAGTAGCCACATATACCTTTGGTGACAGCTTTGCACAGCTTTGGCATTCTCTCATCAGATTCACGAGACAGTGTCCCGCAACAGTTTTCAAATCAGAGATGAGCTAATTTTTGCTGTTTCTTACCTTTTAATGTAATATGCATTAAACCATCAGTGATAGTTGGGAGCCATATTAATGCTTCTACAACTACTGTGCAAGCCATATTATGGTAATAAGCACCCAGTTAAGAAGAGACAGTCCATCATTACTTTAAAAGAGTCCAGTGAATCTGAAAAAATCCCAAGAACATTGAATGTGTCCCCAAGTGCAGTTGTGAAATCAAATGCCGTCCAAGATGCTGTAAACTGGTGATTTCTGAGGTATATACATTTGTACAGAAGTTGTCATGGTACTAATAGGGCTATTGACTCTGCATCCATCCTTCCTCTGCACAAGACAACCGATGGTCTAAAGCACATTAAGAAGACAAGAAGTAGTGTAAATTATGGTGCAAAACTGTCATCAAAGCAAATGTGTCCAGTTTGGATTCTCCATCCATCCATTTTCTACCCCTTAATCCTCGTGAGGGTCGGGGGGGGGGTGCTGGAGCCTATCCCAGCTGACTT
>JAQQAE010005812.1:0-17254 GCA_029823295.1 Pseudamia nigra
TAGGGTGGGGCAAGGCCATTTAGGGCCTTAAAAACAAATAAAAGAATCTTAAAATGAACTCTAAAATGGACAGGCAGTCAGTGGAGTGAAGCTAAAATATGTGAAATGTGCAGTGAATTGCTTGCAGTGGAGCATTTCAACAACTTTGAACGTAATACTGCAAAAATCTAAAACTTTTCACACCACTGTTCATTAAATCTGGATGTTGTGGTTATAGTTACTCCGTCTTGTGACCACGTACGATAGGGCGGTACTCTTCCAGACCAGCAGGGGTCGCGATTGTACATTTAGCTATTTACATTTTAGTATTTTTCAGAATAAGAGCATTTCCGGGCTGTTGCCAGGACATCCTCAACAGTTTACAAATATGTCGACTTTTATTTGACGTGAACTCAATGGCTAACGCAGTTAATGTCTTATCTTCTTCACCCACTTCACTCCGGTTTCTGTGTGGTATTTTACTTTTCATTTCCTTGTCTGAAACGCAAACAGTTGGTAAGACTTTACGCTATCATCGCCTTTCATTTGTTTCATCCTTAGCATAGATAATGTTGCATTAGTGTCATTAGTTTTCTGTAGTTAGCAAACTGGTACACTGAACTAAACTGTCAACCACATGTTCAACAGTTTTTCAGCCAACCTATATTATTGCAACGGGTCCCACGGTGTCAGCTCTGCTGCATGGGAATTGGTCTGAAGTCTCCCTGTATGTGCGAACAGTGTCACCGTCTAATACAACAGGTAAAACCATAAAACCCACTAATATTCAACAGAGCATCTCTTTATTTGACATAATGTCACTCACTTGTTCAGATGGAAAAAAAAGCTGTGTACAGCGTTAATGATCTCCATTATACAGTTTGTACCAAAATCCAGCCTGTTGACCTATAAAAATGTGCAGCTTATTGTCATTTTGAACATAATGAGTGCTGGGGTCTTGTTTTTTTTTACAGGAACCTTTGGTCCTCCATCATGTGAGCCTGGGGTAACACAGTGGAGTATTACTAGGACACAGGTGGGAAAGGTATGAAGCCAGAAATCTGCAGTGTGGATATTTCTGGAGTAATTATGACTCATTCTGCAGGTGTGATAACTTATGGTAAAAAAAATAATGTTCTAACTTTAATGCCTGATACATCTTGGTTCAGTGTGGACATTGAATAAAGCGTGTTTTTCACCTCATTTCCTGTTCCCTCATATCTTTGTTTTTTTTTTTAAATTTCCCCAGACCATACTTAAAGTTCAACTGCAACTTGACCGAGGCCTGCGTTTGTGTGGTGATAATGAGACTGACACGGACTGCTGTGTGAAGCCACTGTGTGTTCTGGAAACCCTTCAGGTCTCTGCCTGTGTGGGCAGTACGTCTCAGGCATCATTACTTGTACAGACCAAGATTTATGCTCTGTTGCTTCCTGCTAACACTGGATTTGGTAAGTCAAACAACACTCATATCTCCTCATACTGTGGCTTTCATTTAAAATGTACATCACTCCACAGGGTATCATGAAATACTTTGAGCCAATTGCAGTACTTTCCTGTCCATTTCAGATAATAAAACGGTCATTCCAAACCAAGTGTTCCAGCCGCTGGGTTCTTGTCCTTGTGATCTTACACTCAAAGTTTGCGATGTACGATGTTGCTGTGACATGGTAAATACATCCTTCAGGTTCTTACTTATTTTTAGCCTGTGTACCGTATATTTAAATCCCAAATATCTGCCTCTGTCTTACATGATAACGTCTGTGCTTCCTGTTAACAGGACTGTTCCACTGAGGATTTGAAACTGTTTGAGGGCCACTGTTTCCCAGGACCTTTTGGTGGACAGGTCTCTCCTCCTCCAGACTATCAATGTTCTGTCCAGTCCTCTGAAAATTCCCCTGATTGGTTTCCATTTTTATGTGTCACCTCTCCACCTGAAAACAACCCTTACCTTGGGCTCTTTTATCACGGAGACACAATGTAAGAAAGCTGAGTACCTTGTATTACATAATTGATGTAATTTTTGGTCTGGCTTTTATCATGTACTTGTAATCCATGTAGTACGCCAAAGCCTGGTCCGTCTTTTGGAAGCCCTGTTTTGTCAGCACCAGCACCAGTAAACATTTACACCGAGGGAAGTCCCATTTTGACAATAAGTGATGAGTACTTCACGATTCCCCAGGTAAACTATGTCGCTATAATTAACCTTTTAAGATCGTATTTATTAGCAGAAATTTAAAAAAATAATGCAGCTTATATTAATATTCCACAGATGCTTAATGGGCAATGTGTGACCAATGCTCCTGTCGCATTTTTGAAAAACTTTGAGGTTGAGTGTGTCACCCTTGTGCGTTCCTGTCCCACTGGATCTCCCTTATACACAGTACCAGCGGATTTGATAATAACAGTCAAGAATGTAGAAGAGGGTATGTTTTTCTGCTAAACTGTTAAAAATCTAGAACTATTTAACCCAGATGTCCATATACTTACACTACTTTGTGAATTACTATAGATGGAGTTACAGTGAATTTAACTGATGAAGTGGCCACTGATTTGAGTCAGTTTATGTCAAGTGCAGAGAGTATTGGATCTTCAGGTATAGACACCAACATAATTACTATCATGTCACAACATACAATTTATTTATGATTGTAATTATACTTCGTGCTAAAACGCTATAATGCATTATTTTATTTCATTAAAAGGAGGTCTGGTATGTGAAAATGTGACGTTGGCTTTGGATTACAAGCTCTACTGGAAAGGAAATGGTATCACACAGATCACATTAATACGCACAGCTGGGACTATTACTCTGAATGATAGTGGTACGACACTTTTTGCAGCAACTTTTTAGAAGATGAACTAAAGTGATAGATGTCAGCTCAATGATATGCATGTTTTGTCTTGTTTTCTTAACAGTGGCCTTAACTACAAGGTATTCTGCTGTGTTTCTAAATGGAGAATCCATGGCTGAACCCAACTCAGGGAACCCAGGTAAGAATTACAAATAATATTAAGTCCTGCAATGGACATGATAATTTACAAATAGTGATTTATACATATTTTATAATGACAGGGTATCAGGTGGGAAGGCCTGTTATTGGTGGAATCATGAACTCTTCTGTAGAAAACAATACAGACTCAATACAAAGGACATCAATCAATCTTTGGAAACCAGGTATATCCCTTTTTTCGGTAATACAAAGTTTATTATGTTAATTACTGGTAATGTTTACGAAAAAATAGACCATGCATCTGTCTAACAGTGAATAATGGACTCTGTTCCACTGCTGAGAAGAAACCTGTTCTGTTTGGGGAGAATTCAACATCAGGATGTCTGCTACCTGTCACCCACCACAATCTGACTCAGTGTGATCTCCTGAGGTGAGTTCATGTCTCGTTCACACTACATCATACAACTATGCTCTGAGGGTAGATACATGTTTTTCCCCTCATATGTAAGTATTATTTTTCTCTTTTAGAGATGCTGTAACTTCTCTCCAGGCATCTTTGGCTGAAGCCACGTATGTAGCTAGGAATGGAAGGCCAGATGCTCTAACTGTGATAGACTGGATCAATATTAGCTGTAAGTAGGTGTAAAAACAACTGTAATGGAGCATGTCATATTTATTTTAATTTTTGCAAATCTGTGTAAATTTGATTAATTTTACTATTTTGCATACTTTTCAGTTGTAACCCTCAACTCCAGTGTGACTGTGGAGAACACAAACAGCTCATGCAGTGGGATTCCTTCCCACCAGCACATCCATATTTTGAGTGTTGTTACTGGTGTGATAGATGGTGTTCCTCAAAAGTATATCAGCTCTTTGCAAATCAGGTATGTATCAGGTGTTTTTACTTATTTCAATGCTCAGAACAGTTGACACTTAAAAGACACAAAGTGTCTTAATTTGTATTATTTGGTCTGGTCATTTACAGTTACAGTTTGTCCACTTGGAGTTTGGAATGTGGAGGAGGGGACGTCTCTGTGTGTGATGACCCAACAGAGACTCAGCTGTTCCCCATCACCTCCTCTGTCACCTTTTCTGATATTTTCATCAACACAGGGCCACCAAAAACCAGGTGATTCCTCAGGCAGTGAGACATCTGCTACAAATACTATTAACAGAAGCCAAATATATTACTTCTGCATGAGTTGCCTGCTGGAGTGTGATGGTGTGTTTTTCAGGTTTCAGATCAACTTCACAGAATACGACTGTAACAGGAATGATGTGTGTTGGCCTGAGCTCGCCTTCCCTTTTACCAGGTTTTACACAGGTGAAAAATCATATTCAGCATTTATTTTAGATATTTATCAAGCTTCATGAAAGACTAGTTGGTAGTTTTGGTCAGTAAGCTCAATTACAATGAGGACTGAATGTGGCTGGTTTTGAAATGAATTGTATCTTATTGTTTTTGTACTGTAAAGCCAGTTTCACAGGATCATAATATTGCTGCATTAGTGTTTTTAAAGTAAAACGACGGTTAAATAGAAAAGAACATTTGATATGCATAAAGTGGTGAAGTATATTAATAAAGTCCTTCAGTAACACAAAAGATACTAATTTTATGTCCTTTATTCCTTCCCAGGTGAACCATATTCTCAGTCACTGGCTAAAGGCCTTATCTTGGTTTTCTTTTTTATTGCTGCCTCAGTTCTTGGTACCCCATGGAGACAAATCCGACAGGTGTGGAACTCTCTATAAAACCTGAAAGCACTGACAAAATGAGAAATACACAGGAACATACAGCTGAAATGATAACGAGAGAGTAGCGTGTCACTGAAATGTTTTGATTTTTTTTTTTAGTAATTTTTCTATATTTATACTGTTATTACATGTTTATGATGAGCTTGTGTAAATACTCTAGTTGTGTTAGTACAAATATTTGTAATAAAAAATATTTTTTATCACTTTTTCTGTGGTTCAGTTATTCAACATGCTTTCACATCATTCCATCATTCTTGGAGAACATATGTTTTCATTTGTCTTGTTATGGCTGCTTTTAGTTTTTATAACCAGGGTCTTAATTGTTTAGTCAGTATTTATTGCACTGATGATAACTTCACAAGTTGACTGCTGTTTTCAGAGTTGGGTAGCAAATTTGTCGTTCAGCTGAATCGGTACATTTTTCATACACACTACATTGCCTTTTACTTTAGATGCATAAATTCCATGAATCCCCCCTCTTTTCTCTATGAATCCCAAATCAGCTGGGTTTGTAAAAGAAAGTTGTTTGAGAACTACACAAATCCTCTGAGATTTTGTAAGAAACTGAAGACAGTCATATGAATTCCTATGGAACCGTCAAAAGTCCCTGCCCCACAGTATGAGCTAAAAGTCTATGGTGCCTAGTTCGTTACTATGCTGTCCAAATGTGTGAAACGCAGCCGAGCTCCTGCAAAAGTCCCTGCAGTACAAAAGGGACTTTTGCGTCTCAGCTGGTCTTGAAGCCTGGGGAGCTGGAGGAGGTGGCTGGGGAGAGGGCAGTCTGGGCTTCTTTGCTTAGGCTTCTGTCACCTCGACCCTGACCAGAATACAGTAAGTGGAAGATGATGGATGGGAGGATTTAAGGTTTTTTTTATTCAATATTGTGAATGTCAGCTTATACTCAACAAAACACAGGAAAATGATCAAAAAACAAATAATCAACAAATGTAACTAAGTAATCAGAAAAAAAACAAGTGTCAAATAGTTCAGTAGGCGTTAAGTTTTAGAATAATTGTGTTAGGGAAGCGCTTTGTATTTTTTTTTTTACGTGTACGTGTAGAGGTAGTATGGAAGTATCGTGGAGTAGTAGTGCTAGTACAGTACAGTACAGACCGAGTGCTACTTTTACCTTCCGACAGAGGTGAGGGTTTTATTCACCCGAGTCCTCACAGAGGTGTAGTGCGCAGACTCCAGGAAGCGGCGCTCATTGGTCGAAGGTACATTTCGCTGCTGTGGAAGTTGATCGTATTCAACAGGGTGAAGTGAAGTGACGTGGAGACAATGGACATGTCAAAGTAAACGTCTGCTAAAACTTCATAAACCCCGAGAAGCGTAATGGACAAAATAATGGATATTCGGCGACACCGGTCTTGAAACAGGACCTACATCTTCCGTTTCAGCTCAGACGAAACAAGTTTGTACATCAGGAGTAACCCGCTCGTCGCCGGCTAGCTCAGTAGCTAATGTTAGCAGCTTCAGATGTTATATATGTATATGAAGAGTCCCTTATGCGAGGCAAATGCATCTTATTATTGGCATCTAAACATGTAAAGCACTAAGAAGGACTCCACAGCTAACTTGCTGCCAACGAGGTGACTTATAATTTACAGAAACAGTACCTGTTCAACTACTTAGTTTGCTAACCTTAGCCCATCGATTAAGAAGGGAAACAGCGATCTGTCAGAATGGGCTCTTTGCTTCGAAGTGAGGAAATGTGCTTAGCCCAGCTGTTTCTACAGTCTGGATCTGCATACGACTGCATAAGTGAACTTGGAGAACTGGGACTTGTGGAGTTCAGAGATGTAAGTCCACCAGTGATATGTAGTTTTATTGAGTTTTCAGAAGTTGTTGCTGAGTTTGACAAAAGGAAAAAAAAACCCAACGCAGTAGAGGCATCTAGATCTACCTGTTTATATTTGCATGCCAGTTATGTAAGCATAGACGGAATATTTAAATGCTAGTTTGCATCTTTGGAATATATTGAAGATAAAGTGGATGTGACTGTCTTTTGCTCGTGTTTCAGCTCAACCCCAATGTGAACGCTTTCCAGAGGAAACATGTCGGTGAGATCAAAAAATGTGAGGAGATGGAGAGGATTCTGGGTAAGATAAGTGTTCTTTATTTTTATACCATGAGAGGTGTTGAATAGAAAAGACACCCATTGGCCCACTGTCATTGCATTTCAGACTTGAGTTGGAAATTCAAATTATTCCCTTGACACATGAACAAAACCAGTGAAGGGAAAGCTGTGATTGGATCGTAGCAAAAGAAGTCACAGAGGGCCTTGTATTTCAATGAATTGAGTGAGTGACCCTACAGTCATGGGGAATGTCAGCTGGTTGGAGATTTAGTTAAATGAAACGCTGTCCTAGGACAGTTAAATGCTCCTTTATTAGATTTAGAGCAAAGAATAACAGACTGTCTGACTGGAACTTAAAAGTGCATTTTAAAACAGTACGTGATTTGTTGATATGTCCCATTTCTCGGGTATTTGTGTTGTATTGGACAAAGAAAACATTACTTACAAATGGTTCTTCTGTGTTTTTAACAGGATACCTTTTGAGGGAGATCAAGAAAGCAGATATTTCACTGCCAGAAAGAGATGTAAACCCAGTGGCTCCTTTGCCCAAGCACGTCATGGCAATAATGGTTTGTTACCTGATTATTCTAAGACTTTATCGTGTTTGAATGTGATTTAAATCAGTGCTGTTGTAACTAAATAGCATCAGTGAACTTTTGCCACTCTGTTCCATTTGTTGTTATACTCATTCACTGTGTTTTCCTTACATATGATACAAAAATCCTCATCAGTCTAAACTCTTTTGTTTTTTTTTTCCTGCAGATTGAAAGAATACATTATAAGAATCATGATATCAGTATTTATCACACAGCAGATTAAAAAAATATTGTTTTATGTGCCATATAAATAGTTTATACAGTGATAATTTCTGATGATAGCTTGTTGTCACACTGAGTGATAAAACTTACAAAAACCTACACACGTTTTAGAGTTTTGTTGTTTACCTTATGTAAAGCAAATGCTCATAGCTGTTGTCAGTGTCATGACTGGGTTTCTATGTGTATGTTCACAGGAGCAGCTACAAAGGCTTGAGGTGGAGTTGGGTGAAGTCACCAGGAATAAAGAGAAGCTGCAGAAGAATCTGCTCGAGTTAACAGAATATACACACATGCTCCGCATCACTCGCAACTTTGTCCAAAAATCTGCTGAGGTTAGTGCGTCATGTTTTAATATACAGCACCTGTTTATACTCATGTTTAACATTTTTCTCTACAGCAGATATGCTTATGTTTTTCATTCACACCATCTGAATTACAATCTACATATCAATGTGATTTTTATTTGCTTCCTGTCTGTTGTGTTACTTTCAGCGAGAGCCCTTACAAGTACAGTATGAAGAGTTTCCTTTTCTAGAGAAAGAGACTATGATGGACTACAACAGCATGCAGAGGCTCGGAGCCAAACTTGGGTGAGTTTGAAATCAGCTACAGTTCTATTTTTTTCAGGTCATTTCCTCAGTTCAGTAGCGCTGTTCTGTATCATACTTTATAGCTATCCGTGTAACAAAAGCAAACACTAACCCAACACAATGCTCTTTCACAACCATGACATTTCTTGTAATAACAGAGTAACAGCTTGGTGCATTTTACCAAGGACGTGTCAGTAAAAATGGCTAATTTTGTCATGGGCATACTTTGATATTTTTGTTGGATTCAAGAATCAAGTTCTGAGTGTGTCGCAGTAATGACGCAGACAGGAATGACTTGTTAATGATTTCCCTGTTCTTGCGCAGCTTCATCTCAGGACTTATTCACCGGGTGAAGATTGAGGCCTTTGAACGGATGCTTTGGAGAGTATGCAAAGGCTACACTATCCTTAGTTACGCAGAGGTTGAAGAGTATCTGGACGATCCTGACAGTGTAGGTTTCTTTATTCAAGTCACAAGTTAGATTTAGGTTCATCTTCCCTGCATTTCAAGTACAGTAGAAACAGCATCAGATTTGTGAAGAGGAAACACTGACATGAGCTACATGACATAGATCTGCGTAGAGTTTTGTCATTGCCATTTCTTATGTTGCCTCTACGCAGGCAATAATTTACAATAAAAAATTAAACATTAAAGAATCCTGTTACATTCAGAATCAGCTGTAACACATTTTTATTTCATTCTTTAATTAACAGCAGAGTATTAGGGTTTTATCAACACTAAATAACACTTCCTATTCTGTCCTGTTGACAGGGTGAGCCTACAAAAAGTGTGGTGTTTTTAATCTCTTACTGGGGAGACCAAATAGGCCAGAAAGTGAAGAAAATATGTGACTGGTAATGAAGATTCTCTATCATGGACTTGCTTGGTCTGTTACATTAAATGGTTTAAAAAATGCTTAACTTTTTTTTTTTTTTTTCTTCTTCCCCGTAGCTACCATTGTCACTTGTATCCATATCCCAGTAACAACGAGGAGCGGAATGATGTTGTGGAAGGACTGAGAACTCGCATTCAGGACCTGCACACAGTATGTCATACATTTTTAAACCGTCATAACATGCAGCTAATAGGTGACAGATGAAGTAGTTATGCCAGTTTATAATCTGCTGAAGGGTTTCTTGTAAACTTTGTCTCTTACATTGTTAAAATACAAGCCACACAGGTTAAAATAGAAGATCTCAATGTGGTTTGTTTCCATGAGAAAGATTTTAGTTTTTGCCTAAAGTCTTTCTGTTCAAAGAATCAAAACTAAATGAAACACCTGATGAATTTTCTGAAGGAAATGCATGAGCTTTGTACTTGTGAGGGAATCTGTGCTATCATTTCCCGCACCAATGAACACTAGCTTTAACCCCACTATGGGTAAAAAAGCAACCTGGTACTCATCCCCGTGGCACATGATCACCACGAGTTCTCCACGGAATCTATTGTTTCTGCTCTTCCTTCTCATTCACTTGCTTTACTTAAATAAAATGGGCTTTTCCACAGTTTTTTCCAGGTGTATTTGAAAGTGTTGTTTATGAGTATCTCTGATTGTGTTCAGGTTCTGCACAGAACAGAGGACTATCTAAGACAAGTCCTCATCAAAGCTTCAGAGTCTGTCTACACATGGGTCATCCAGGTGAAAAAGATGAAGGCCATCTACTATATTTTGAACCAATGTAGTTTTGATGTGACTAACAAATGCCTGATCGCTGAGGTTTGGTGTCCTATCAACGACCTCCCAGCCTTACGGAGGGCTTTGGAGGAAGGATCGGTAAGATAAGGCTGCTCCATTTTTTAAATTATGCTTTTTCGACTATGTCTTTTTAACCTTCATCATAACTTCTTTCACTGAGTTATTGGTGTTGCATCAAATACACGAAGGGAAATAGTTTTTAAAAATGACTGTTCTCTGTAACTTGATGAAGGAACCTATGAGCTGTGTGACTGCTGTTTATCCATTTGGCAATCTGAGAACGATAGAGGGTGTAGATGGTGGGTACAGTACGTTTAGATAATGATACTTGGCTGTGTAATGACTTTTTCAGAGAAAAAGTGGAGCGACAGTCCCTTCATTTGTCAATCGCATCCCCACCAGTGACACTCCTCCCACGCTGATAAGGACCAACAAATTCACCTCTGGCTTCCAGAACATTGTGGATGCCTACGGAGTGTGCAGTTATCGAGAGGTTAATCCTTGTAAGTGTGCTTTTTTGCCCTCTTATGTTGATGTTTAATCTGTGCAAAGGGTGTGCAGTGTTGTGAAAAAAGTCGTGTTTACATTATTATGGTAAATATTGTAATTGCAATTAAAGTCTACTTGCTTGTTGTCAAGGAAAATACACTTATTACTTATTTTTAATGGTCAAGTGAAACCTATGAACTAGCATAAAAATGCTAAAAAAAAAAAAGTATTTTACACAGGACCTATTAGCATACAACAAATACTGTTTTTTCTATTTCTACAAATAAGAACATCCTAAAACCTCCTAAATATGGACCTTTGAGTTTCAGACTGTTGCAATTCTATAATTGCACAGGCTGATAATGTTTCCAATGGCAAATTGCAACTCTAGTATGTGCATGTGTGTCATCAGATGATCTAGAATCCTAACCTAGCATTTTATTAAATAGGTGTGACATTTTGAAAAATCTTAAGTCAGTCTGTTCCAAGTCAAAAGCATATACTGTACATGTATTATAATATTTTACTCTGTGTGGTGCTCCTTTATAGTTACTACACATATTTCACTTTATACTGCGTACAATTTATTTGTGTTACAGCATATTAATGTAGTCTTTCTCCTTTTTAGCTCCTTTCACATTCATCACTTTTCCATTCCTCTTTGCTGTGATGTTCGGGGACCTGGGTCATGGTACCATTATGGCTTTGTTTGCTTTCTGGATGGTGTTATATGAGAACAACCGGAAACTTAAAAATACCAGAAATGAGGTGAGTAAGTAACACAAAGCTCCCTATTACCTCATACTATTTACTGGTGACAACGTTACACAGCAACTTGTGAAGTGTCACTGAAAGACTTAATGTGTCTGTGCAGATCTGGAACACGTTCTTCGAGGGGCGTTACATCATCCTGATGATGGGCCTGTTCTCCATCTACACTGGTCTCATATACAATGACTGTTTCTCTAAGTCCCTTAACCTCTTCGGTTCTGGATGGAGTGTGAAAGCCATGTTCGACTCTAACCACTGGAAGTGAGTCATGACAACATGGGCTTCATTGTAACAGCTTTGTTCATTAGTATTTGGTTGCAACATATATGGATCAACCTATTGTACTTGTTAATATTAAAGAGGGCTCATTCTGTGGAACTCTGCCTAACAGGTTGGAAGATATGCATGGCAATCGTTTACTCTCCCTTAACCCAAATGTGACAGGAGTGTTCAAAGGACCATATCCTCTGGGGATTGATCCAGTGAGTAAAATATTCAAGGCAACACACTGAAGTATCACAGGGTGTTTCATAAGACCTCATGCAAAACTATTGCCATGAGTTTGAGCTTTTGTCATACTAATAATCACAGTAAAAAAAAAAAAACAATTCAGTATGCAGCCTTGACATGTCCACTTAAATGCTAAAATGACGTGTCAGTGATTTAAAAGACGACAGCGATAGTAGAAAATATGACATTTTTCTGTTTTTAAGATTTGGAACTTGGCAGTGAACCGCCTTACATTTTTAAACTCCTATAAGATGAAGATGTCAGTGATACTGGGCATCATACACATGAGCTTTGGAGTCGTCCTCAGCACTTTTAATTACTTGTAAGTACCAGTTCCTTTGTTTCTTGTAAAGGCAACAAATTCTAACATTAATTGGTGCATCATTTTTGACAATATAAACAGGCACTTTAGGAAGAAGTACAACTTGTACTTGGTGTTTCTGCCTGAGCTGCTGTTCCTGCTGTGTCTATTTGGATACCTGGTGTTCATGATTGTCTACAAGTGGCTGTTCTTTTCTGCTAAAGACTCCAGACATGCCCCGAGCATCCTCATCCATTTTATTAACATGTTTCTAATGCAAAGTGATCCAGTGCAGCCCCTCTACCCAGGACAGGTAAGAAACTAATATTTGTGCTCAATTTCTCTGAAGTGTAAATGATAAAGTTTTAGTGTTTCGGAAATTCTACAGGTGTCCTCTTCACTTTTTCTGTTGTTTTTTTTTTGCTTCTAGAATGGTCTGCAGGTATTTCTAGTAGTAATTGCTGTGCTCTCAGTACCTGTGTTACTCTTGGGGAAACCTGTGTACCTTTACTGGCTTCACAATGGCAGCCACCATCTGGGAATGTACAGAGTAAGAATTCAAGTCCATATCTGTCTGTGAAACCTAACCATCGATGCAAATATTTGTTCTGTGGCTGTGAAAATGTAAAAATCTGTTAAGTGGTTGTGTACTTTTACAGGGATATGAGCGTGTGCGGCGTAATAGTGAGGAAGAGCTCTACCTGCTGCATACTCACAACATGGAGGAGGGCAGTAGTCACAGTGATGTCTCCGCCAGTGGTGAACACCAGACAGAAGAGGTCAGCACGGTGAAATGACAGGATTGTTTTTATTCTTCATGTGTTTGAGTAAAAAACTGACCTTTTCCATTTTTTACCTCACAGTTTAATTTTGCAGATGAGTTCCTGCATCAAGGCATCCACACGATAGAGTACTGCCTGGGATGCATCTCTAACACTGCCTCTTACTTACGACTCTGGGCTCTGAGCCTGGCACATGCACGTAAGTGTTGCAGTCAATAGGACAGTGCAGGCTGAATGCAAAATACACAATTACACATTACTTCAGACTATCCATATTTAGTAAAATGATGCTATAAAGATGGTTCACATGCTCTGCTCTCTGCACAGAGCTATCAGAAGTGCTCTGGGCTATGGTGATGCGAGTGGGACTACGAATGGATACCACTCTTGGGGTTTTATTCCTGGTACCTCTGTTTGGCTTGTTTGCCGTTCTTACTGTGTCCATCCTGCTGGTAATGGAGGGCCTCTCTGCGTTCCTTCACGCCCTGCGACTGCACTGGTAAGATACTACACTCCTTATGTCAGTTAACAGGACCAGTGGGCTTTCAAGTATTAATTTTACAGAGTCAAGGAAGGATCTTCAGTGGCTAAATTTCCAGCATGCCATGTAATCGAATTTTACTAAAGCACGCTGCCAATGTGTAGAGCTCTGCTGAGGTCCGAGTCTTTCATATGGAATATTTTCAAGAGTGCATTAATGTATAATCTGTGATTCTCTGCCTCTAAATGATAACGTCCCTACTGTTGTGTGTCTACATGACTTACAAAAGTGCAAAGTCAGGAAGAGACTGAGGAGAGAATGATAACTGAGTCCAGGTGTGTGTGACAGGAGTAGTTCAGGGTCATCAGGAAAACAGACATTAGACACTTATCCAGAGTCTCTGAAATAGTTGGTTTGATAAAAGACCTACCAAAAAGAGTCATAGAATGAGTCAACCTTATTGCCCTACCACAAAAGAGTTTGACCAGACGTGCAAGGTGAGCTGTTTTCTTGTCTGAAATACAGATTTCTGTCTATTTTTATGTGTATTACCCCAAGTCTTAATGCATTTCATCACAATTAAGCCAAGTAATTCTGTTCGTGCCCTGTGTGCGAGTCTTTTAAAATGTCACTGAACACAAAATAAACAATCAATGCAATATGTAATAAAATCTTAGTCTTTTACTGTAATTGGGCTGCCAGTACATTACTGTTGATTGGTTACACATAAGTAGACTGACTGAATAGATGTAGCTGGCTGGCCGTTACCACATTCATTTGAGTTTTTATTTCCACCTATTAATAGCTGTGTCAGACATATACATTACTTGTACATGAAAGTGGGCCAGGGCTTTGACCTGTATGTCACCTGCATGCTCACTGTTCCATGATGTGTTCTCTGTTTGATGTGAAGGACTCCAGGCTCCTTAGAAGCTTCCTTGATTTTGAAAAATATCCCTTGTGTATGTCTTGAATTCACAGCAGCTGTTTGTTTCTTCCTCAGGGTGGAGTTTCAGAATAAATTCTACAGTGGCGCTGGAGTCAAGTTTTGCCCTTTTTCCTTTTCTCTTATGCCTTCCAGCTTTGAACATGATGGCTTACTGTAAAACAAAAAACAACAAAAAAAATCCACACCCTTTTGTGATACTGCTTGTGTGACCAAAGCCAGAACAGCAGGGTTTGCTGTTTGTGAAGGCATGTTCCAGGAATGTGATGAGCTACAGTCTTTAAGTTTCACATTGCTAATGTATGGAAACTGTGCAGAATGAAATGTACTGGTGTGAAATTGCTATTTTTAATGCTGAGGTATGTATCATGGGGTGTTATGCACCCAGACCAGTTTTCTATACTTCAAATTATTTTTGATGTTTAAGATCTAAGCTCAAATTTATAAAATAAATTGAAGCCCCTTTATCTTTGTTAGTAGGCATTATCGGCAGTAGTTGTTGATGCCACTTGTATGAGGAAAAACTTCACCCCTCTGAAGTAAAAGACAGTAAAAAGAAACATGATTTGAATGCACAATGTTTGTGTGACAGAACTAAATGAAGGATCTGTCTGAGCTACTGCTGGTCCAACAAGGTGTGTCAGGATTAATTTTTTGTTGGTACTGGGCTTTTAATGGGATTTTTAAAAAATGATGTCACCTTTTTGGTCTGATGTCAAGTTTTTTTTTCTCCTTGTTCTTGCCCTTAGTTTGGTTATAATAATGTTTTTTTTTTTCAAACACTGGATAGTGAGACTTTACAACTCTAAAATTATGTAGAATACTGTTATTTTTTTACTTTATGTTGTAGTACCAAAAACACTACTCTGGATATAAAGCTTTTCAGTACTGAGAAGGGCATGTGTGATGAGATGTATATATACTTTAACAACATTATTTTTTAAAATTATGTTTTAAAAGGTTTCCTCAGAATTAAAGATGGTTGTTATTGGAATATGGTTATTTTCTTTAATAAATTGAGTGGCCTCAGTGTATACTTCTAAGAATGTAAATACAGTAATGAGTTATTTTTTTCTGTTTTTCAGGAGTCCCCATGTGACACAGTTATCAGGAGATATAACATGGGCTGTGTCTGCTACTTCTGTGTTATCAAACGTAGGGTTGTGTTCTCTGTGGAGGTTGAGAGAAACTGGTTTTGAATTCTGAAACTCATTTTACAAATTTCTAAAATTATTCAACAGTACATGAAAGCGTCATGGGAGTTAAAAAGGAGACTAGTATTTGAGACCAAATGCTCTTGAGTTTGGCTTTTTCAGTATCACATTTTTGCCCAAACTAAATGCTGCAACACTTTTCCTCTAGTTTCAGAGATGACTTGGGACAATAGCAATTCCAAAATGATAAGAGAACAGTCTTTATGGGGAACTTTAACAAAGAAAAAAAAAAAAAAAAACTGCATTTCCCTTTGTGTACAATCTGTGTTATGGAAATGTGAAGTTTGTGCTTTTTTTAAAGTTGCCTTATTTTAACATTATTTAAATGAAATGTATACATGCGCAGTCTTCTGTATTAAAACTAGTGTGAACAGTAGGGCAGAGGAATCGTGGACAAGAATGTTTGTCATTTTTAAATACAAAAGTATTTCACAGCAGAGATTTTGACTTGTCACAATCAAAGAGCACACATTTCTAAACAAAAACAGGAACTTGATCAGTATCTGAACAGAGTATGAAACAAATCAGCTCAATGTGCCTTCCTTCAGCGCCATGTCAAAACGCAATTCTGTGAAAAATAATGTATCTGTGGCTTCAATCTATTAATCTATTTTTACATTTCTGGTTCATTAAATTTTTTTAAAACCAGCTGAATCTCCTGTTTGTTATTTCAAACAAGTTATGATTTAACCACTGACATAATATTTATCCAATCAGTATTATTATCCTTCACCCATACCTTTTTAAAGCTGACTTCCACTGAAATACAGCATGGCCATGGAACCTTTTTATTGGGTTGCCCCTTTGTATATGAATTTATTTTTGTTCATTGTATTGATCATTTTATTATTTATTTTTTCACTAGTGCATTTTTTGTTCCATTTTGTACATGTTGATTATTTTTGTGCTTTTAGTTCATTTTGTGCTTATTTTGAAACTTATTTTACTTGTTCATCAAAATTATTCTTATAGCCTACATCCATCCATTTTCTACCCCTTAATCCTTGCAAGGGTCGGGGGTACAGCCTACATATTCATATATTTTACACTTTAAAAATCTGTAATACGTGACTATTTTCAATGAAAGAAAATCACGATATCATGGTAAATTTGTATTCAGTGTGGTCCCAAGGAGATACCAAATTAATTTTTTAGAGAAAGCAAAACGCAGGGCTCACTGATTTTAAGGAAATGCATATAGAGAGGCAGCGATCACTGTCATCCATGTGTGATGGTTGCCATGACAATGTAAACAGCTAGTTACTGGTTGGTTTGTAGCAATAACTAAGGTAATAAGAGCTGTGAGGCCCAATCAAATAATGAAGTTTAAAAGTGCTTTTACATTTTTCTTTTTTTTATGTTTGCTAATTAGAAAATATGGTCCATGATGATTTACCTATTATTCAGATTGGTAAGCCGGTGATACTAAAAATAATTAAAAGTCAAATTTGTTTTTAGACTATTGAATTACTGCATAGTGTGGGTTTTTTTTATGATTAGTGGCATATGATCAAAACTAGCAACTAAAGGGTTCATTTTGAATTGTGATTAATTAAATCATGATATAAATTATACAAGAACTCCATTTAAAAAAATGAAGAAGGAAAAGTGCTGATTTTTCATCATTTTATTTCTTTTTTTTAAAATAATTACATAATACCAGTCATTAGGTTTTGGTGACGAGCGCTTTATGCTGATGACAGCCAGATTTATATACCTTCAAAACAGAAGGATGGCTTCTCACTGAAATCCCTCTTTGCTTGTCTTAATGACATCAGGGCATGGATGGCAGTAAACTTTTTGAGTCTCAATGAAAATAAAACTGAAGTGATGGTGTTTGGACCCAGTGCATCCTGTGGGCCCCCATTTAGTGATTTGGGGCCCTTAG
>JAQQAE010005813.1:0-17254 GCA_029823295.1 Pseudamia nigra
AAAAGTTGCATCGCACAACGACCGATTCCGATAACGGCCGTGACGCCGGAACGGATTATCGTCGTTATCCGAGGCACCACTGTAATTAGGTACTTTTTTACTTCGACTCACGTACTTATTTTTACGAGTATTTCTACTTGGGTCATTAAAATTATGAAGTGCTTTTTACTTGAGTACTCTTCCTGTTTACTCAACCCACCTCTGCTGAAAACTGTCAGTCAACCATCAGTAAGCACATGGGAAACAATAGCATTTAAACTCAGAAGATATGCAAATAGTTTAAACTACATACTGGAAAAACAGTAAATGTGGACAGAAAAATTAAACACTGGATCCACTTTTTACCATTTTTCCTGAATGCTTAAGGGAGAAAGAGTTACTAGTGAGGACACACAAATGTACTGTACTACGAGACAAAACTAACTAAAAACAGAAAAGGGTAGCACTGAAATGTGTCTCCTCCAGTACGGGGATAAGACAGCATTGTGTGGCTGCAATCAATCAGAGCAGCTGAAACATTAAAAGTGTCTACCTCTTCAAACAGCATGAGCAAAGAGGGACGGCAGCTGTAAATCTATAAGCTAACCTTTAGCCACGACAGGCTAAGCTCTCAGCTCGCATGCTTGCCTTTATCACTTACCCCGCAGCAATCTTTCCACTACTTCCAATAATGACTTGCAAAGCTAGACTAAGCAGCTAATGCCATGAAACACGAAAACATGAGGGAAAAAAAAAAAGGACGACGTGGGAAAGATTATATGTCCTACTATAAAAATGAAATGGAAAATATGATTTAATGTATGTCAATATATGTACCTGCAGTCCTTTTGGGTGGGTGTAATTGCCCGTTTCCTCCACCTGCAACTTTGTGTATAGATATGTGCCTTTGTGTTGTTTGCTAAGGAGCAGGCTGGTTTAATTTCCCAAAAGATCCAGAACGAAAAATCTCCTTAGTGGTGGAGTGTGCAGCACAGCACACTGAGCATATTATGCTATTATGTTTATGGAAGCAAATCAATTCTTGTATTATGGGACACAATAAAGCTGAGAAGTCGGGATCATAAGGTATGGCTTAAAATCAGGTATGAAACAGCTCTGCACATAACCTGACTGCAATCTATAGTTAAAGCATCCAGCAGTTTGGAGAAGCAGATGAGCAATGTACCGCTGTGGAAGGAGCTACAAGTAATTGGTATATTAGTCAACAAATAAATGCATGCTGTATAGAACAATGTTTCCACAGCTTTACCTTGCCACCAAACATCAAAGAAACCAGATTCTCACAATAGTAATTTTACTTTGCAGATGTGTTGGTTTACATCTACCTCGGTTGGTTCATTTACAAGTCGGGGCCAAAGCGGGTCCTTTGAGCATCCAGTCCTTCATTTTCCTCCCCTGAACCCTGTGGAGGGGCTCGGTGCCACAAATAATCAATCCATGTATTTTTTCCTTTCTTATTTTGCAGACACAGTAAACTTTTAGACCCTCGTGGGCACATTTTATATTTATATGTTTTGTCATATCATTGATATTTTTACTAAATTGCTGTCTAATATGTAGGATAGTGAGCAAGACCCAGTTATTATTGTCTAAACCAGGGGTGGTCCATGAAGGCATTGCAAGTGGTCCCTGTCCTTATAGTTCCAGTGTCTGGCCAGCAGCGTTATGGATCAGCAGCAGCAGAGGTGGCAGTGGAACAGCTTTCCAAGCTCGAAGTAAAAGGGGTAAAGAACCTTTTGCAATGACATATCTCTGTGAGTGGACTTTCCAGGGTAAGGCTGGAGTCAGACAATGGTACGAGACGGTCCCTATCCAACACCATACTGCCAAGAATAGACACCCTGTGCAAAAAAGAGCTTGGTAGATGCTTGGTTCCCATCAAAGACATGTTCAGGTCAACTAGTTATTATGCATCAAAGGTTCTTCACCTGTTTTATTTAAAGTGTCCTTGGGGATCCTTTGGTAGCTTTGGAGAACTGAAGCCAGTATTTACACTGGTCATCCATGAGGCACTATACGCTATGTTAAATTAAATGACGCAGTGGTAGCCCAACAACAAGATTGCCATACCAGGCAGTCTGACTGCTTTGATATGAGTGACATAATGGCAGTGCATCTGAAAGGGCTGGCTGATAGCGTGGTAAAGTGGTGACGATATCATAAATGCAGCATCCATTGATTTTGATGGCCATTTCAGGTGCTTAAAATATGCTTTTACTGCTGCTTAGTCCACATCGGTTTATTGTTTAGCTGTGCCTGCCTCTCAGAACACGAGGCCTGCTCATTGTCATCTACTGTAAATAATGTACAGATTCTGGGTAAGCACCTCATACAATTTTCACTTTAACAACCCTTTGAGTATAAAATATCCTCCGTGCGAAATTGAACTTTATACAGATGTCTAATACATCAGGTGTGATAGAGGGAGAGCAGTTTATTCTGAAATAGCAAAAAATAAGAGAGAGACCCCATAGATCACTATATGACACGATAGACTCGCAGGCTCTTGTTCAGACACATCATCAGCTCTGTAAAAGGAAACAAGTGCAGTCAGAGGAAATAAATGAAACAGCACACAGTCAACACACACTATACAAAGACAGTTCACATCAGTGACCTGACTACCCCATGGCTTCGGGATGGGGTGTGTCCGCAGTCTGCCCCTGGTCTGATGAAAAATTAACGCCTTGAAACAATGTTCTTTGGTGCTCAATAATGGATGGACAGGTTACAGTGGGGGAGTCAGAGACAGAGAGAAAGAAAAGAAGAGAGATTTCTCGTTCTCTCACTTATTTCCTCTCCTGCCAGGAGTCAGTGGAAAGTACACACTCAGACATGCAAACAGGTGATACAAACGGAAATTTAACCGTATAACTGTCTGTGTTATTGGAGCCAGGATTATGATTCAGTGCGAGAATGACCCAATGAGAGTGTTACTCATGTGACGAGGACATGTGAGCCAAAAGACAACACATTTCACACTCTTTTGGCTGCAATTTATTCTATTTTTGCAAACCAACTCAGGCGGAATATCGCCCACCCCTACTTTTAAATTAAGTCTGCTACGTTTGGCTTGTGGTGGGAACTTCAATTTGAACCAAATATCAAATAAACTTTGAGCTAAACTGGCTCCAAAGCTAGATGTGCCTTGCATTCTGGGCGGAATAAACAAATGATACATCGCAGTTGGACTCAGACGTTGGAAGTTCTTAGTTGGAAATTTCAACTGGTATGCCCTCAGAAAGTCAGCCACCAACCTAAAGTTAAGAATTCAATCTGGCTGCCACCTGCACAAGTTACAGGGACACTGCTAATTTCTGACTAATGTTTCAGACACATACTGAACTCTTCAGTTTTTGTCCTTGGACATGTTTCTGTGCTGGCACAGGACATGTCCTTCCTATTCTAGAATGCGCTGGAGCAGGTGGCCACAACTGACAACAGCTCTCTGCTTTTTCTCTACGTTTTCCTTGTAATTTTTTAATTGTACCCTACTTTTTTGGATCTTGTCTGGTGGGATCAATTTTGAAGAAGAATTAACTCCAGAGAGGACCTCCTGGACCTGACGCAGAGGAACAATCCCACTGGAGCTGAGAAGGACTCTGCATGGCTGCAGGGCTGGTGCCAGAGTAACAGGCAGACAATTCAGATGCAAACCTCTTTTATTGGCCATCCTGAGTGGCAACGTGAACTCACTGTCCATCAGAGTGGATGAGTTGAAGGCACTGGTGAGGAGCCACAGGGAGTTTCAAGAGTCTGGCTTCATGTGTTTCTGTGAGACACGGCTGAACAGTGGCTGCCCAGATTCCTCTGTCGAAATGCCTGGATACACCATGATTTGGTGGGATAAAAAGATTGGGAAAAGGAGCAGCTGCGGTGGACGAATAACATCACTATTCTGCAGGATTGAATGTTATAGAAGATATTTCATCCTTACCACCATCAGGCTGTTCAACACCACAGCTGATGACAGAATGAATTATGTGAAGACTGAAGACTTCCTATCTACACAATCTTTCTTACCTACTATATGAGCTGGTCACATTTATACAGAGATATAGTTCATTTGATTCAATTCCAGCCCACTTCTGACCTATAGTTACTTTCCTGTTCTCATTCCAGACACATTTGACCAACAAATACAATGAATGTTCATGCAGGTTTGCTTGAATGTGCCACATTCAAACGCAAACTGAACCTATTCAGACCAGAGCAAATAAACCACAGATGTAAAAACATCCTTCAGTTATTCTTAACCGCTGATTACTACCTGCAGATTACTTGCGGAGCCTGTTTGGAAGCATGGGTTAAACCAGGTCTTTCTTTTCAGATTTCATCAGATGAGATGCAGGAGAGTGAGACATATTCCTCTCAATCAAAGCTGTTATTTTTGTTCACTTAATACACAGACCACTGAAGACTTTTAATTTTGGGTTGAGTTCGGACACTTGCTTTTATGCAAGATAATACAAATTTATTCAAACGAGCACTCGCTTTAAAGGGGGAATTTGGGGGATAATTGCCTAAATTGCCACTTAGTGAAAATGATTAGTGCAGGTCAATACATGGAGCAGTTCAAAGCCGAGGTGATTTGAAGGAGAGGCCATTATCCAGCATCTCTCCTGATTCAACATTATGGAGTGGGGTGGCAAATGATTTCACTTTATGGCCTTGTTAGACAGCATTTAACATACAACAATAAGCTTTTTAGTTGGTTTTTGCTATTGCTACAATCAGCAGGGTGGTGGGTAAAAGGGAACTCAGCATGTATTAATATGTTTCTTTTGAACAGTGGTTCCCTTATGAAATATTTCAAAATTTGTCTCTGCCAATTCACGGGTCTATTCTTCACTCAAATTTCAATTTTTACTTTCTGTCACCATTCAGTATAAATTAAATGACTTTAGAACTGTAGCATATACAGCATAACATCTAAACACAGCTGCTCAATATAATCATCAAACTTTAAAGCTTTGAGAAGGGGACAAAAATTGCAAGCAGTGATAACTGGTTCAATTGATCAAAACATCTGGGTGACATTGGGTGATATGACAGTTCCAATGTTCCCTTCTTAAAATTTCTGTCCATTGCTGGTACCTCACTGTACGAAATTAATCCATTCCGGTGTGACGCTAGTATGACGAAAATTACTTATGGCGGGATGGTTTTTCCCCGTAGGAATACATGTAAATTCAAATTAATCCGTTCCGGGACCCACGAAAATTCCCACATAAAGTATGTATTACACACCTGTACGTGCACATTTATTCATTATTATTATTATTTGAAAAGGAAGTTATGTTAATTATCTGAAACGGAATGAATGAAATTAGTTCTAAAAATGATTTCAGAATGTCTTCTGACCTTGGCTTATGACTCGGCAGTGATGAATCTTCTGCTACTGTTGTAGCTGTAAACATGCTACAACATTGTGTTGCTACAACAATACTCGCAGCTCCAGCGTTGTTAGCTGGCTCCGGTTAACAACACAACACTCTTGTTAACCAGGCTAACAGCACAGTGCCAGCATCTCCGACTCCAGTGTTGTTAGCACTGGCTCTAGTTGTGTTGTTAGCCAGCCCTGGTTAACAACAGCATTGTGTTGTTATCTGGAGCCGGCAAATTACACAACCAGAGCCAGCGCTAACAGCGCAGTATCCAGTTGTGCAGTAGCTAACAACAGTAGCCATAAACACGCTACAGCTCCAGTGTCTGTAGCCCCGGCTGCACCGTAGCTAACAACAGTAGCCGTAAACATGCTCAATGTAACCTCTTGTCCCAGCTGAATGGACACATACTGGTCCCGGTGGTCTCCTTGGATGGATTCACCCTCATCCGTGTGGACCAGACAGTGGCAGAGAGCAGTAAGAGGAAAGATGGGCGACTGGTGGTGTTGGTAAACAACAGATGCTATCACCCAGGCCACAGCACAGTTAAGCAGCAGCTCTGTAGCAGGGACATCGAGCTATTAGCATTCGGCCAATGACATCCTGCGGGAGTTTTCACATGTTATTGTGTTGACTGTTTACATCACTTCCGGGTGGACAGTAGTTCATCTCTTTCGTAACACCATGTTTAGGGGTAAGCGTTCGTACGGCGAGGTACCACTGTATTTGGTTGAGTTATGCAAGATTAAATGTTTTCTGAGTCAGAACTTTGTAGGAAAGTTTCCGTCTCCTACTGAGTACAATAGCTCATTTTTTGGGGGGAAAAAACAAAATCAAAAAAAAAAAAAAAACACCTCAAAAGATTCTTGTTCAAAAGTATCGTTTCCTGTTGATGTTTCCTCAAATTTTGTCATTTCCATTTCACATTTTCTAGTGCCATAAATCAAAAATACTGTTCTAAGATCAAAATTCTAAAAGCTCCTACACATCAACATATTTTACTTGCTTGTTCCACACGACTCCTTTCATGTTAAATGACACGCATTTTATGTTGCTGTTTGCATAGTGAACAGAATATGCATTTGTGTTTATTTATGCATAGCCGTGGATGTTTAAACGCAAACAGCATGGACACGTATAAGTGAATAGTGTTGCTGCACAAACCCTCCCACACCCATCACTTACTGCTGGGATCTTAACGTCCACACGCAAACAGAGCAGCGTGTGCACACGTTGCCACCTCCTCATCCATCTCATCCTTGTGTCAGCTGCCGTCGTTCTGTTCATCGTCTGATGCTCGCACTGAGACAGAGACGCATGCACACTGTATAAACAAGGAGACCCCCCCCCCATGTTTCCCCTTGTGATTCACACATACGGATGCAAACACACACACCGTAGTCGCGCCCTCCCCCTTTCTCTCTCTCTCCCGCTCCTGTATAAATGTGATCATCACTCCGTCCCCTTTGTACTCACCTAATGAAGGGCATGTCTAAATAAAGCCACGGGAATAGATGGGGCTGGTTTTGCGGCTCAGCAAGCCAATTAGCTCCTTCTTACCTTCTGCCATACATTTTTCTTTCACCTCCTGTGGTTTTCTTTTACAGTAATCATAGTTGTTTTATCCCCTTGCCCCCTGATTGCTTTTAATAAGCGTTTGGAGATTTAATACAGCGCAGGAGAAACAAAAGAGCTGTGACTGGATGGATTCAGACTGATGCATTCTCCTTTCTTGCTCTCACTTTTCTTTTTGTTTGTCTATGGCTTGCTAATCAAAGCAATAAGGTCATGACTTCCAGTCAAGGGCATGAGAGTACAAAAGACATGCCTCGGTCTTTTATTCTCCTGCAGGGGTCAATGTTGGTTCCTTTTGTGTTTCATTCTTTGTGCTATATATAGACAGAAAGAATAAAGCCCACTGTGGCCATACAGGAAGACCATAATCTTTTCTTAATGAGCTCGTAATCCTGGTATTATTTGTGATCACGGTTAAGTGCACGGTGCAAGTGTACACAAGTTGCATAAAGAATAAGGCAAAGTGAATAAAAACACAAAGGAGAAGAAATCAGAAGAAAATGGGGAGTAATTATGAAGGCAGAGGTAGAAAACCATTTTCTGTACTGCACAATAGAGTCCAAGGATTAGGTTATTGGGGGGGGGGGACAAGAGGTTTATTTGCATCACTGCCCACAAAAACTCTTAAGCCAGAAGCCTTATTGGATGGGCATTAGGGCTGGTTATTTGGAGGCAGTGGTCAGTGATCAGGAGGTCCGTGCTCTGTGCCAGCTTACACTACACTCACTAAGATAGTCTCTCATGGCACTTCAAGGCAGGAATGGAAATAATAATTACCATTTTCTGTGAAAGTGCAAAAAAGAAGGCTATTTTATGTGTCTGCAGGAGTGAGAATGTGGCCACAGTCAAGGCACACACGCCCATTGTGTGTTTTTAAAGTTGCTGGTAGCATCTTCGAATTGGGTCTGAAACGTTTTGGACTAGCTTTAGGCGAGTGAAAAAAGCCTTTTTAGCCATGCCAGAAGACTGGGAACTGGGCTGCAGCAGTCCAGGCAGAATATTAAGAAGGCCAAGTACCAGGCATTTTTCAGCTTTTTTGGCCTTTTGAAGAGGAATGCTTTCACTTGAAAGAATCAAAAGAAGAATCCAAAGGGCAGGTACTTAGACAGCCTAAGGTCTTTTTAAAGTCTTTGCATCATTTTTGCAACAAAAAAAAAGAAGATGAAGATAAGGTGAAAATAGTTACAAAGTGCACTGAAGCAATCTAGGCTGGAAAAGCTGCAGGAGATTTTCAGACATTTATTTGTCCGAAACATCCAAGAACTGTCTTTTTGGGTGCTGAATGCATTCTAAATATATTCAGTATTACGGTCAAAAATGGAGCCCAGGGTAAGTGTGCATGGTGTTTTTTAAGGGCAGGAGGTGTCAAATGATGCAACAAATCCAAAGCTGCAGGGAACAGCTTTGCAAATGGCTGTACCTAAAACCTGACTGAATGTGTAGAGTATTTGCAGTTTTTTTTTCTCTCATGAAAGTTAAAAGTTCACGCACAACAACTTTTTTCAAAGCTTAGCCACAGAGTATTTTAAATCCGTATGAAAATGTGAACATTATGATCCAATATTTGTATATACGAAGCTGACCTGTTTCACGTATTTTTTTTCATAAGCATAGCAGTGGTAACTTTGGACGGAATGCTGACGTGCAGTACGCAGTAGCTGTTTGTGGCGAAAAAGCCATGAATCTAAAGATAAAAGGTTAAAAGGGCAAAACTTAATCTTGTTTGTAACTCACAGCATGATAGTGGAAATAGAGTGAAAGCGAGGCAGGAGATTTTACAAAAAAGTATTTTCTCTAGGAGTGAGCTTTTATTATGAGTCATTTCTAGGCTTAACACATGTAAGACTCTGACACACAACAAAGAAACCAGACAATATTGTGCTGTGACTGTCTAAGACACGTCTGCAATGTCTAATATTTGTTCTGCTGCCCACTTGTACTGCTGCTTTTATTGTTTCCTCCCTCACTGACAGCCTTGTATGCGCTGCATTTTACAGGCTGCACAATTTGAGGATGTTTGGTCTTTGGAAAGGTGGTAAGGGAGCTGTATAAGGACTATACTGAAGAATTTATGACGAGCGGCACTAAGATTTGGACAGCTGAAAGCACCGGAAGGCTGTGCCATCCATCAGCAGAGAAAACATGTTTGAGATAAAGTGGAAATCCTTTCCTTCCTTTCACTGAAGCCCCTGGTGGTGGACCATCTGGAGAATGGTAGCTTCAGTTCAGGTAGGTCTGTCTCGCCAGAATACAGTCGTCCTAAGATTTCATTTGCACAGCGCAGAGTCAGACAAGGAGAAGGAACATGTTGAGAAGGAAACGTTTATATTCAAGGTCTGTTCACTAGATTTACAGATCCTTGTGTGCTTGGCCCATTTGCAGTCTTGTGATGGTCCTTTTAAAGTATAATAGTCAATTTTACACTGATGGTATCAGCTTAACTCCATTTGGCTTGATGTTAGTCCCAGCACATTGCATTTGTACTGCAGGTACAGTACAGCCTCAGTATACACCAGCCTGGTATAAAGGCCACACGCCCTTTTGGGAGGAAACAATAGCACTCAAATGACCTTGTAAATCCCCCCTAAATTCCATGCAAACATCATATGCAGTGCTGTTCAAAAGTTTTAGCCACCTTGCATTTATTATCTTGTGTTTACGCTCAAATCAGTGTGCGAGTAGAACTTGCAAATATCCACCTCTGCGTTGCTGTTTGTGTCGGACTGTAAATAAAAATACAGACACAAAAATCAGAACTAAACGGCAAAAACTCATAATAAGTGGGATGAAATCTGGTTTAAGTCACCAAATATCACATTTCCCAACCCAAATAGCAGTAACACTGACACTTGATTGTGGAGAAACAGGTTTGCTTATGTCTCTTATGCTTGTATTGTGGTCGATGGTCATTACAATCTGATTAAAGAACAACAGCAAGCTGCCTAAAACGTTTGCATTGTACTGTATGTGGACACAACGAAACTGTCTATACAAAAAAAAATAATGCTAGATTTCTACAGTGTATCATTATTCTTGGAGACTGAATAGATATGATTACGGGTGGATCAAATTTGGTATTGCACTGTATCTGTCATGCTCTATTGGACACACACGGTGTCTGAGGGGGATTCAGAAGCGTATTTAATGCTAGTGTGTTTATTTTGTGTTTGTTTTGTGCTTCGAAGGGGGGTGTGGCCATTTTTCTGGTGTTAATGTATGACTGGAGGCTGGTCTGATCTGCGGCTGCAGCGACGATCAAGGCGGATATCACGCTTTGGTGTTTTCAAAGTGAAACATAGTTCTGCGGGTTTTTCAGGAGAGAAAATGAACACGCGTGAAAAGACAAAACAAAACATCTGTGCTTTTTTGCATTTTTTCATTTGCTCCTTCCAGCTATGAATTCTTTATATGCTCAAGTCTTCACTCTCTCTGAAAAGCCTTTATGCTTGTAATTCGCTAAAGTCGGGCTATTGTAGTAGTTTGCGTGCAGGTGTGAGCCAGTCTTTTCTTTCTCGCCTACAGCGGATCCAAAACGCTGCTGGTAATTTTTTAACCGGTGCATACAAGCTGGACCGCATCACACCTGTTTCAGCTTCTATGCATTGGCTTCCTGCCTGTTTTTAGAGTTTATTTCTACATTTTACGGCCTGTTTTCAAGTCTTTACACACGTTGCCACCTTATTATCTCTGCATACTCTGGAGATCACGGAGACCTGTTGACCAGATGCTCCTGGTCGTCCCAAGGTCCATATTAAAACACAGGGGGTAGAGCTTTCTTTACTATAACTCCTATAATAATCCAAATAACACCCCAATGTCTTCATCCACATTTTTGTAATACATATCTATTTTTTTGTGATAACATAGATCAGAATATGAATACTCCAAAAATGCAAGATGAATGTACTTATAGATACGTGACTATAAAGACAAAATAAAACACAAAAGGGAAATTAAATTCCATTCACCTTAAGGGAAATATCACACAGATCAACAATAACCAAGCTGTTTCACATCAGAATGTTTCCCTAAAGCCATGGGTATGGGAAGAAAAAATAACAAGTAACACACAACAAAGCACTGTTATTTTTTTGTTTTTATTTTCTTTACCCAGTAATTTGTGCCATTCCTGGACACAATAATACATTTATCACGTCTTTTTTGTTTTTTCATTATACTTAAAACAGCTAACTCTTCAGCTGGTGGTGCAGCGAGTCTGCTCCTGATGTTTGGCTACTTCTGATTGGCTGTTACAATCAGAAAAACAGGTGCAAAAGAAGTCTAAGCATCTGATTGGTCAACAAGTAAACCAGAAGCAATTTCCCAGGTGTAACGGAGGTCTGATTTGATAAACTAAGATATAAATATGTAATAAAAATGTGATGACTAGCAACGTAATCGTATATTTATCTGTATGCGCTTACTGTATGAAGTCTTCAGAAAGAAAAAACAGGACACTTCCAGGCTGGATTAAAAACCTCCTTGAAGGTTTTTAATCACGTGTGACTGCTCTGTACATCGGCAAAAAGCTTTCAATCACAATTGTCCCCATAAAGATCCATTGTATGATTCTAAAGTTATTGTAAAAAATATAAGTGGCACCGCTGTGTTTGTTGGTGTCTTTTTACTTTTTATGCCTGTGTTTATCCTGTTATTGTCTCCGTTTAGTAGCAATTTATTTGAATCTATTATATTAATTCCTGCAGGATTTTAGTCATTGTTCTTTATCATTGTACTAGTAAAGTTGATTTGTCTTGACTGTTTTCTGAAGGAGGCATTTCTCTGCGTGTTTGAAGGTAAACTCTTTAGTTAGTATGATTTAACAACATACATCTTTCTCAACATTAATCCCCAGCACTGTCCATTGATAAAATCAAACAAAACATTAGACAGAGTAAATTTCTGACTCGATCGATTTCAGTGAAACTTCCTGCTAGGTCTACAATGCGTCTAAAAGCCTCAGTAATGATTTTCAGAACACTGTCAAAAAGTGCCTGTCAGAAAAGCTCCTCTCTTCTTCTTCTCCTCCAGCTTACCAAATCATTTCATCTCGCTCGGCTTCCTCCCGCCTGGTCTTCCACTCTCGATGGTGACAAGTGTGCCATTACGGCGGTTCTCAGGTGACTGACGGCTTCCTCGAGTGGAAGTGTATTGGCTGCGCGGTGATTGACAGCTTTGCCTCCCACCTCTGTAACCATGTCTCCTATTGTTTGATGAGCGTCTGTCCCAAAGTGGACACTCGAAATACACACTCAGCCACTCCACTGCTATTAGCGAGTCGCCCTCCCCATGCCACAGAGGGGGGGAAAATACAGTTTTCCATTCAATTTATGTAAGATCCACTCCACTTTACAGCACCTGTTATCCAGTGGTCCTCAAAAAAGCAGCCCTCCATCTCAACAGCAGATACATTTTAGTTTTTGCATTTTCAGTGTTTCAGTTTGATCTTTGATCTCTCTGTGTGCATCTGTTTTACTGGAATAGTGCATTTTAATTTTGCTTAAGTATAGTTTTTCAGGTACTATGAGGGGAAAAAACATCAATTAGGATTTACAAAACTGGACCCGTGCCAATGGGAAGATGCAAATTTGACCTGTTTCTCTGCAATATGAGTCAAATTTTACACGTCCTGGTGTTTCTGAAGTGTAACTTTATACCCTGGTTCTGAGTTTGTGACTGAATTAATGCCTGACAGTCTCCAGACATTGAGAGGAGTAGTTCAGGGACATCGGGAAAACAGACTCACAGACATACACCGTACCATGGCTCTAACAGAGATGTTCTTACCACCTAAAAAAAGACCCGAAAGAAAAGTAATCAATATCCGTTTGAGTGTTTGCAATATTAAAAATATTTCAGTTGCTTTTTCCTGCGTTTCCTACCTGGAACTGAAGCCCTTAGTGCTCTTGAAGCTGTTGAAGCCCCCTGTCGAACAGAGCGATTTAACAGCCTGTGCTGCTCTGTCACTTTGGTGTTTTAATGTCATTTCAAATTCTAACTATCAAAACAACTGTAGGCAGCAGCTTAACAAGGTAAAAATGTATGTCCGTGTATGAGTCCCGCAGTTCTGAACAGATCTGGTGAACTCTCGGACTGACAGCTGATCTGCCCAAACCTGATTAGAGTTATTTAATACAAATTTAATCACTGGGGTGGGAAGGATTAAAAAAGATTTTAAGACACAAAGACCCAAGTTGGGCCCCATTCACCTGTGAAATGTAGGTTTTCACATCTTTACTGGCTTTTATGTGTGTTATCAACATCTCAGAAATCATATTTTAGTGGTTATTATCACACAAAACACTCCCGCCACACAACATCCTATACCCAAGTGATACATAACTTATGTGACCTGACCCTGAGAAAATGACAACAGCAAACAGCAATGTATGTTTCGATTCTGTAAGCCTCGGAAACTGTAGCATTTCCTCCTTGTTCTTTGAGGGTTAATGTCCATCAGCATAAAAAACGAGGGGGATTTCATGTCATCGGAGGCCCATTTGTGCATGTGCAGTGCTCCAGCTACCGTAGGACCAGTTTAGCTTCTGTGCACAGAGAAAATTAGTTTGCCCTTTTGCTCTGTATCTGTGCCATGTAGTGCTATCCAATTCTTAGTGGAGAAAAAGAGTTGAAATAAAGCCAGCGCTGGAGGCCAGTTTGGGTATCAGTGAGTATATGAAGAGAGAATGTGAAGCGCTGAATCCTAATGCATACTGTAGATATCTGTGAAAACCCATGGAATCTGGCTGAATGCGATGGCTTTGAATCACAGTTTGAGTGACAGTACCATGCTCGCACACACATGTTAAAAGAAACATAATGAATTCAGAGAGGACAATTAATAGAGCCGGCTCGGTAAAACATTATTAAAGGTGAGAGATCGCTCGGGTCGTAGCGCTGCTTCAAATTCTTCCCATGGCTTCAGAGCAGGCACCGGTGGAGCCATTCATTCTTGATGGCTTCAGCAAACACATCAGGCTTTTGATAAATGGGCTACGGTGCTGCACATTGCATTCAGACAAGTCCGGCCAACCTCTCTTCCTAATGACACCGCAAAGAGGGCTGAGGTCGGACCATTCATCAAAGGTCCCATGCTCATCACTGTCTGTGGAAGGATCACACCCTCCTAATGCAATGTGGGGCTTCACCTGTCCTTTACCTGTCCCGCCTGCATTTTCTTTTCTCAGTGACCTGTAGCCTGCCCTTTCCATAATATTTCCATGTATTTCTTTCACGGTCAATTTCTCGCTTTTCACTGTATGTTTTCATAATCCTGCTTTCCGTGTTGGGTAGAGTACACGGACGCAGTACTAATGCTGAAAGAAAAGAAAAGAAAGAAGGGCTAGAAAGGGAAAGAAGTAAAGAAGCTACCTGGATAAGTAGCAAAATGTCTTCAATCCAGTCGCCGGAAGAAAAGCACACGCTTTGGAAAGTATGACCTGGATGACTGAGGACCTCCTCAGACAAGTACAAGTACTGCTACTTTATCATTCTAATGACTCAAGTAGAAGTTGGAATAAAAATAAGCACTTAAGAGTAAAAAATGACCCCATAAAAACTACTCAAATAGTGAGTAACTTCATAATGTGGAGTTGATTACAATCTAATACAGCAACTATGGGCATTTTTGTATTTTGTTGCTTGTTTTGTTGATTTTTTTTATTTTTTAAAACTTACAATATGCTGCTTAATTAGTTTTTGTTCAGCTTTTGTTTCTTTCATTGATTTTTGCCTCAATAACTTGACTATATTGTTCATTTATGTTAAATCACTTGATTATTTTCTTGATTCTTGCTTTATTTGCTGCTATTTGTGCTTGTTACTTTTCATCTTTTATAATGTACTTGACTTTTTCGTCCGGTTTTGTTAATCGTCCGATTTATACGATCTCACCCTGTCACCTTTAGTTCTGTCACGATGGTTTATTAATCACCTCCAGAGCACTTTAAAGTATGTGTTGCACAAGAAATACTGATGACGCGATGCAAACACGCGTCGCTACAGATGATTACAAATTAATATTATTTCTTCCTCGTGGGCTATGATGAAGACAATAACGACTCTCATGGTACGAGACGGAACTATACAACATCATTAAATGGCATCTTTATTGTTCTGATCTAGAGGCGTCTACCAGCAGAAATTACATAATGTTTGACACATTCTCCAGTCCATTCCGTTTCATTTCGTATTTTTGTCGCTTTCTTTCTTCTTCTTTACTCTTTGATTCACTCATATCTCTGTCGTAAACCTCCTGCCTCTGTTTCATCACATCTTTCACTGAGGTTCATCGTCATGTCACCGACTGTCAACTTCCACACTGCCTTCATTTTTAACGCGAACCAGGAGGCTCATCGGGTGACATTGAACTCCGGGTATTCAGAGAAAGTGGGCGTGGCCTGTTGTCTTAGAGTCACAAGACAGTGAAAGAGGAGCAACGCTGAGGTATAGTCTAATTGTGCTGCCTTACTCCCTCGTCGCTGCTGAAGGTCGGAGCCATCGCTCATTCTGTCACCACCTGACACCAGTGACGGGCAGCACCTGGGATTGACGTTCTCTCACTGGTCTTTTTACATCAGGAACCCTCGTGTGCACACTCATTAACATACGCTGCGTATGTCACAAAGAAGTACCGTATTTTCCGGGTGAATGTTAGTCGCACCAGCCAATGCATAATGAGGAAAAAAAAAACGTGTATAGGTCGCTCTGCAGAACAGGTCACAGCGCTCGGTCTCCCCGCCTCACCGGGTAACGTTCGGTGCCAAGCTGATGGCCAGTACGGTTGTTACCGGTAATGTCTACATTTTAAATTGTCAGTAATACAGATGCGGCAGATGAAGGTGCACAAGCCTAGAGCGACGTCCGTGTGACAAACACCCTATACTCGAAATTCTTTAATACACAGGTCACTCTGATGTATTTTTCGCGTTCCTTTAGCCAGACTATGCAAAAAATATGGTATATACATATCCAAACACACTCACCTTTGCATATCAGATGGGACTGTTGTTGCCTGGTCCCTATGTCTCACCCATTTTATGAAATTATAATATAGCTCAGGTGTAACTACATAGAGGCCAAGTACCTGTTCACTAGGGGCATTTCCACTTCAATTCAATGTGCATTTAATTTCTTGATAAAAACAAATCAACATTTTGAAACATTTGGAAATTTGCGTCAAACACTTTCTGTTAAAGGAGGTGGAAAAGTCCGCTGTATCGAGAAAAGTTGATGGAAACATTAAGGGAATAACAAATGAGGAAATGATGTCAGACTCTTGCATCAGTGACGGCTAAGCTAAGTTAATAGCTAAGCTGGGGCGACGACATGATCCCTCCATCTCTGAGTGAACACATCCTAGTATGCACACCTTTTCACCAGTGTTTTCTGTTTTCTTTGGGTTTCGACCAATGTTTTTTAAGGTCACGTCCGTTCACTGGGACCAGACTTCAAATCTGTGTTTGCTGTGGTTGAGCACCTCCCAAGACTCGCAAAAGGTAGTTGATGGAGACACAGATGCAAATTTTCTTTTATCGAATTTCTGAAAATTCACTTTAAAACTGCAATACTTTTCAATTTAAACCCAGCTACTGTCACATCACACTGTCTCACCAATCTGCGGTTGCTAAAAGACTCTTTGCTGCTTTTCACAGTGCATGAAGAGCTTTTTGCAGAGTGAGACTATTGTTGTTCATTTTTCTGTTTGTATTCATGCATATGAAGTGTTCAGGAAGAAGCACAATACCTTTACAACCAGAGTGCAGAAGGGAGATGTTTGTCCTGGACTAAGAGCAAAATGGATGCAGTCTGAGTGCTTATAGAAAAAGTAGCAAAGTGCCTGGAGCATCTCCATGTCCTTGAGTCAAACAGCCTGTTAAGGGTTGAAGTACTGCCATTGCACATCATGACATAAGTGAGACATTTGAATACATTTAAACCATATAACTGCCATATTTGTCATATTTCTTATTTTTAGCCGGCTTTGAACTATATTTGCCAGCTTACTTAAGGCTTATTTTTTGGGGCTTGTCTTAGATTTTTAAAAGATTCTCCACCATTGTGAGACAGGACCAAATTTAACATTTATCCTTATAACACTAAAAATATCACCCAGAAAATTTAGCCAAAAAACATGCGATATGGACATTATTCTGCATATAGTGATCCAGAACGGTTATACAGTGGAAGCTCGCACAACGACGATAATCCGTTCCAGCGTCACGGCCGGTCTCCGAATCGGTCATTGTACGATCCAACTTTTTCCATAGGAATACATGTAAAACCAATTAATC